>JBBPMS010000544.1:0-10569 GCA_038090435.1 Phylloporus scabripes | reverse complement strand
TGATAACATCATGTGATGCGAAAAAGATAAGATAAGATGGTGAAAAAGATAGCATTTGTAACAATAATCTTATCCTTGGGATGCCTTGGTTCAAAGCTACAAATTCCCAAGTTGACTGGAAAAAGAGGTCACTTTCCAAGAATAAGTCTACTGACCTCTACTTCAAACATGTCATAGATCAATACACTAGTCAAGCAAGAACTTCCAAACCCCCTCCCTATTGTTGAAACTACAACCTTGATGAACGATGGACTCTCTTTGACTACATGAACAAGGAAGAACCAAAAAACTATGTCAAATGAGCCCATGTCACATATTCCATTAATCAACTTCAGAAATCTACTTCATACTTCTTTCCTAATTCATCTCCAACAAAAGCATTGGAGAGATTTGTTCAGAAAATCATGACTTCTATGTCGCTGGCTATGAATGCTACAAAGGAGGAGGTCATTCTTCCCTCTGAATATAGCAAATTCCAGTCTGTTTTTGACAAAAAAACATCCTATCGACTTCCCTCCCGATGACCCTATGATTACACTATCAGCCTCAACAACACCTTTGTATCAAAAGTTGCCAAGGTCTATCGCCTATCCCCAGATGAATGAATAGTCACTGAAAAGTTTGTTAAAGAAAATCTTGCTAGCAGGAAAATTGTCCCATTTCAGTCTCTATAAGCCACTCTCTTCTTTTTTGTCAAAAAAAAGGACAGAGGACTTTGTCCTTGCATGGACTATCAATAGCTCAATGCACATATTATCAAAGATGCTTATCCTTTTTCCCTCATCTTCAACCTTATTGATCAGTTAAAAGACTCTACAATTTTCACCAAATTCAATGTATGATAGGGGTATAACAACATTCAAATGAAAGAGACTGACCAGTGGAAAACAGCATTTATTACTTATCAGGGTCTCTTCAAGCCAACAATCATGTTCTTTGGGCTGTCAAACTCTTCTCCAACATTCTAGCATTTCATGAATGACTTTTTCTGTGATATGATTACAGAAGGGTGGTTGGTGATTTATATGGATGATCTCCTCATACATTCTTCCAATGAACAGGATCACATTGACTGTATAAAGTGAGTCCTTCAATGCATGAAGGAATTAAATCTTCATCTCAAGTTAATGAAATGCAAGTTCACGACAACCAAGATTGAATATCTTAGTCTGATTATCAAACTGGGACAGATTGCCATGGATCCTATCAAGCTAAAGGGCATTGCCAATTTGCCAGTCCCTATCATGGTGAAAGATGTTTATTTATTTCTAGAATTCGCCAACTTCTATTGATGATTCATTTCCTATTACTCTGATATCACCTGACCACTTCTAGATTTAACAAAGAAATCTATGCCGTGGTACTGGTCAAGATCTTGCCAGGACATTTTCCTCTCACTGAAAGTGATATTTCTTGCCCAACCAGTCCTCCACTTTCCTGATCTAGATCGACCCTTTGCTATCTCTACTGATGCATCAAAGCATGTGTCTGGTGGTCTGTTGCTTCAACAGGATTCAAATGGCAACTGGCAACCTTGCAGATATATTTCTCAAACTTTCTTTCCAGCTGAACAGAATTACAATATCTTTGACTGTGAGTTACTGGCTGTCATATGAGCCCTTTAGTCTTGAAAACAGTATTTGTGGGGTACTCATCACCTAGTTATCATCTTCACTAACCACAAGAATCTCATATATTTTAAACAGCTGTAAAAGCTGAACTATTGACAAGCTCATTGGATGCTTGACTTCCAAGACTTCAATCTCAAATTCTCACATGTCCTGGGTTTCCTACTCTCTGCTCCAGATGCACTATCCTGCTGCCTGGACATGGTTTCCCCTACTGATACTGATAATACTGGTGTTATACTTCTTCTCCCCAACCTTTTTGTTAATCTCACTGACATGATCCTTGCCAACAAGCTCCATGCTTCATCTTCTTCAGACCCCATTATCCTTTCCTCTTTGCAGAATCTTAAGGACTTCCCCATGCACTTTCGCTTTTGCCTTACCAATTGGGAGTTCCTCAATGGTATCCTTTACTTCCAAGGTCATGCTTATGTACCCAATCAGTTAAACCTTTGCCATGCAGCTATCACCAAACACCACAATCACCCTACTGCAGGGCATTTAGGGATCCTTAAGACTCAACATTTCATCACTTCCGAATTCTGGTGGCCAGGTCTTACCTTCTTCATCTGCCATTATATCAAGGGATGTGCTATCTGCCAGCAGATGAAAGTAAATATGCACTCATCACATCCCACTCTTCTGCCTATTCTTTCCTCTGCTTGTCATCCCTTTCAACAGATCTCTTGTGACCTCATCACTAACCTCCTCCTCTCTTATGGCTTTGACATATTGCTGGTCATGGTCAACCATGGCCTTATGAAAGGGGTAATATTGTGCCCCACCAAGAAAACAATCTCAGCTGAAGAAGTAGCATCTTTTTTTTTCTCAACAGTCTTCAAACACTTTGGATTATATGACAAGATTATATTGGATAGAGGTCTCTAGTTTGCATCAGCATTTGCCAAGGAATTAGGAAAGCTTTTATCCTATGACATTTCCCTCTCCACAGCATATTATTCCCAAACTGATAATGAAACTGAATGAGTAAATCAAGAGGTTGAAACATCTTCGCATTTTTTGTGGCAACAATCCATTGTCATGGGCAAATAACATCACTATGGCCAAATTCACTCACAACCACTGAATTCATTTTATGACCAATCAATTCCTGTTTTATCTCATGATGGGCTATCAACCCTGAGCCCTACCATTGGCTGTACCTGAATCTAAGATCCCTATAGCAGAAGATTAGATCAAACTCTTGGTTACTGCTCATGATAAAGCCCTAGCAGCCCTTGATCTTGTATGGCAAGTGATGAAATCATGCAATATGCAGTTATTTACCCTATTTAGCAAAAATGACAAGGTATGGTTGGAGGCATGAAATCTCCATTGTTTTGCCCTAAACCCAAAATTCTTGCCAAAATGGGAAGGTTCATTTACAATCATTGAAGTGCTCTCTCCTATCACATATAAATTACACCTCTTTTGTACATGGAAAATCCATAACATATTTCACACATCACTTCTCTTTTCTTATCGAGAAAATGACATTCATAGGGAAAACTACTTGTCGCCCTCTTCCAATTTGGTTGTAGGGGAAGAACAATATGAAGTCAAGGTGATACTATACCACCGAGGCAGTCCATCAAAATAACAGTTCCTAATCAAATGGCAAGGCTATCCATCATTTGAGAACTCATGAAAACCTAAACAGAATCTCACCAATGCCAAGAATGTACTTATGGCATATGAAAAGCAACACTTCACCATTTTCATTGATAAATCCTGTACAACCAAGCACTTCATCCTCTTAGCTGCCAAAGTATGTCTTTCTCTGAAAGTATTCAGCCATTTCTCCCAGCATTCACATTTTGCCAACTACCTATCTGCAATGATGTCAACTATATGTTTTACATTGGATTCTTGGAAGACCCAGTTCGGGTGTTACGACTGGCTCAGGTAGAGTCGGTTGTAGCCCTTCAAGGTGTCACAGGGTCAAGGGTTCGGTCACACAAATGTGACGGGGTCAAGGGTACGTCCGCAGAAATGCAACGAGGGGTTCAAGGATATAGCCACACGAATGTGCTATTGGGTCAAGGGGATGGCCACAGAGATGCGCTGTAGTGTCAAGGTAACGGCCACAGAGATGTGCCGCAGTGCCAAGGTCCTCGTGTTCTATTGACGACGAGGGAGGCTGCCAAGGTCCTTGAGATCTAAGGCCCACAAGGGAGGTGACAAGATACAATGGTTTATGAGGAGAGATCGCTTTAGGTAGCGACCGAACCGTCAAGGGGGCAAGAGACAAGAAAAAGGAAAACGGGTGCTTGATTGGTTGTACTCGATGACAAGTGGTAGTCAAGGTACAAGAAGGGAGATCAAGCGTGAGGAATCTATGGAAAGGAAATGAAGTATATATACTCCTACAATGAGTTTAGGGCCGACAGGTTTAGGGTCGGTCGTAGAAAGTCAAAGAATATGGTAGAACGGATGACTAAGTGGGAACGAGTCATCGAAGCCGATGGACTCGGATGGAACTATGGAGGATGTGAGCGATGACTGAGCAAGTAGTAAGTGAGTCATGTGGATTAGGTCATCGCGAAAGGAAACAGAGTTCGTTAAAGAAAAAGTAAATCATAACATCGGGCTCACATCTCTAGCAAGTTACTCAATGAAGGATCTATGATAGCATTCCTTCAGACCATCTACATACCTCATGAATGCTACCCTTCATATGCACCTTTCCAATCTCATTTTCCTCTTAGAATAAGATGATCATTAATCATTTCTTATTTCTCTCCTTCGTTATTGTATTGAAACTCAATGAACTGCCACTCTTCGCGCTCTTAGAGAGGCAGACTTTGATGACTTTATTGAACACACTCATCTCCTTGTGCAGCCCTCACCCCCTTCTTCCTTAACTACCATCGTTGAACGACCCAATCAGTTTCTATTGTTACATCTGGTTACTACTAATTGGAGAGGTAGCCCTGTGCATAGACAAATATCACCCCCTCCATGACTCTCTCTCAATGACTCCATTGATGACCTCATTGTTGAAAGTCTGGTTCATAAGCCTATCTGTACTTCTTCCCCTTTTCTGCATAAACATTAACCCATGATGCAACTTGAACTCGATAATATGGTGGATCGTATCTACACCCAAAATACAGTGTTCCTCAATCAGGTCACATCTGCCTCACTGACCCAGAGTGAGATCAATGCCTGGAAGCAATATGCCTGTGAAGAATTTCATACCATGACTATTGAGGACCATCGCCTTGCTACTGCAGCAGAATGGCCAGATGATGCTACCAGTTACACCAATACTATCAGATCTTCCACTTTGGACTGACTAGTTCATTTGGATACAAAAATTGGTGATTTCCATCTTATGAAGGAGGTAATGTTATATTTACCCACTCTTTTTCATACTATTCCTCTTGTATTGCTTATTCTTCTTTCTATTGTCTCCTTTGATTCTTTCATCTTGTACAAGATCTATGCTTTGCCCTGAATCTGGACCATTTTTGATTATATAGCCTTCCACAGTTCTGCAATCTCATAGCCTTTTGCAGTTCTGTAGTTTTATAGCCCTTTTGATATGATCGATACACAGTACAAGCTGAACACTATTTATATAAGCCATTCTACATAGGTAGAATCTTAAGCTAGATCTACTTAGGATTTCAACCATATCCATCAATTCCTCTTTTCCAAGTCTATCTTGTTGAAGAATCTTGCTTCATGACCACAAAAGACCAAATAACTAGAAAACTTTTCTAAGTTTACACTCATCCTTACCCAGGCCAAGCATAACAGTACCTGACCGCATGGAAAGAATACTCACCTTCAGAAAACATGTGAGAACCTGAAGAAAATCTCTAACACATTGCTTCAATTTTCAAGGCATATAAGTGATTGCATGGACTGTAATCCCTCATCACTCTAGTTTATGGTCTCTACATGAGTATCTCCTAGAAGTGTTCTCCCTCAATATATGATTGCCTCACACTCAATCTGCTATGATGTCATTTTTGTCATCCTCAGTTGCCTCCTTTTCTATTTTATTATTCTTTGCCTCCTCATCTTTATCATGTACTACTTCTGCTTCCTTCTCTCTATTGTGCACTTGCTCCATATATCTGACTCTACTCCCCAAGCATGAAATGCTCCTCCTATTTGCCACCATCCTAGATTCCCCTCCTATCCTATATGCCATCAAAAAGAATTCCCTTTTTCAGATAGACTCACTCTCCCAACACCTCATCCAACTGTTCCATGGTCTCATGAGAGCCTGGTTGTTTCTTTTCCTTTCATGTCCTTGTCCCTATTATATGTACAATTGTTGAAGATTTTAGGAGAAGAAGAAAGAAGGTACTCTCTGTATTGTGTGCCTGCTATGAAGAAGAGAGTGAAGTTCTGACAACATCTTTGGTCTTTAGTGCCTGAATCCAAGAAATATGAGATTTTTAAGAAGGAAAGTTGCTTCAATGTCCTCTTCTCTAAATCATGTACTTGTAGCATCTTTGAACAATAGAACTCTATGCCTGCCTATAACACTACAAGGAAAGATCAAAACCATTGAAACCACTGCTCTCATTGACTTGGAAGCTACTGGAAACTTCATTAACTCTCAACTTCTCCTTACCCACTTCAAATTGACTGTGCTCCAACCTCTCCTCACAGTCTTGAATGTCAATGGAACCCAGAACAGTAAGGAAACCATCAAATAGACCACTTATGTCTTGCTCTTGAGCAACATTTTCCACAAACAAGAAGAATTCATGGTTACTAGGCTAGGACATCCTTAGATCATTCTTGGAATATCCTGGCTCAAGCAATATAACCCCATGATCAATTGGACAACCTTCTCCATCACTTTTTCTACACCATTGCCTCCTCCTATCCACTTTTGTTCTAAATCAGGTGAAGTTATTGAATGTCTCCTTACTAAGAGGTACTCTCAAGGGGTGACATGATCTCTTCATGAGTATCCTGTCTCAAAAGGAACCTCAAAGGAGGAGATCAACAAAACTATAATCCTAAAGCCAGATAATCAAGCCCTACTGAATTTCTGTGCTGGCTTCACAAATGTCTTTTCAGAAAAACTCTTTAGCATTCTGCCTTCTCACTGCCCTTTTGATCATAAGGTTGATTTGAAGGATTTATTCATCCTTAAGATCACCAAGATATATCCTCTTAATCTCTTGAAAAAGGAGAAATGTTAGAAGATGATCAATGAACACTCTAAGACTGGTCATATTGTTCCATCTCAATCACCTCAGGCATCAGCATTGTTCTTTGTCAAAAAAGCTGACGGCAGTCTTCAACCAGTACAAGATTACTGGTATCTGAATTCCCACACCATCCACAACACCTATCCTTTACCCTTTATCAGCATCCTTATTGATAACATCTGTGATGCAAACCTCTTCACCAAGTTTGACATTTGATGAGGATACAACAATATTCACATTAGGAAGGAAAACCAATGGAAGGCAGCATTCATCACTCCATTTGGGCTTTTTGAGCTGACTGTTATGTTTTTTGGCTTTTGTAACACACCAGAAACCTTTCAGGAGTTTATGAATCACATATTTTCTAACATGCTCACTGAAGGGTGACTCAAGATCTATATGAATGACCTAGGTATCACCATACAAGGAAGCTTGGAACTTTATCATGAACAAACTCATTGTATCCTTTTTTGTCTGTGCAAGCATGCATTATCTCTCAAACTCTCAAAGTGCTCCTTCAACCAGCCAACCATGCATTATCTCAGGATAATTATTGGCCAAGGGAAAGTTCAGATAGACTCACATAAGGTGTCAGCCATTGAAGGTTGGCAACCTCCTACATCAGTAAAAGGAGTCCATTTCTTCCTTGGATTTGCAAACTTTTATTGCAAGTTTATCCCAAGTTACTCCAATATCATTGCACCACTCACCACTCTCACCTGCAAGGATCAACCCTGGTCTTGGACACCTGAGCACAAGCAGGCTTTCACCAGTCTCAAGAAAATCTTTGTTTCTGCCCTCATCATCACCTTTCCTGATGTCCACCATCCTTCTTTGTCATGATGGATGTGTCTCTCATTGCCATTGGAGCAGTTCTTATGCAATGTGATGTCAACAGTGATCAATATCCTTGCACCTACTTTTCTAAGATGCTTTCTCCCATAAAATGAAACTACAATGGTTCAAATAAGTGTTCCAATGTTGGGGCATTTTGGAAAGACTTGACATTTGCAAAAGAACTAAAATATATCAGCTCTAACCCTTGCAGAGTCATAAATAGCCCTGACCCCTGCCCTGAAGATGCGCCCTTAGTCATGTGATTTGGTTGCCATAGGATTGAGATATAACCATTTCAAAATGACATGTCATTGGGACATTTATTTGAGCAACATCTCTACTCTACAATTTTAGTACTTTGTATGCCCTCCCTTTGCCTTTATTATTGCCTCTAGTGTTCTAGGCATGCTTTCTATCAATCTTTGACATTCCTCAACCTCCATCTTGCCCCATTCCATATCAATCCTTTCCCAAAGCTCCCAAATTCCTCTTGATGGTGTAGTATGGTTATTGAGCTTCTTTTTAAGGATTTGCCAGAGATGTTCAATAGTATTAAGGTCTGGAGATTGTGCTGGCCAATCAAGAACCTTGATACCTTGAGATTCTAGCCACTCCTGGGCTCTTTTAGAGGTGTGCTTGGGGTCATTATCTTGTTGAAAGATAATGCTCTCCTCAGGGATTCCAGAATATTCCATGGTAGAAAGAAGCTTATCCTTCAAAATAGAGACATACTGCTCAGCATTCATCCTCCTGTCCACCTCTGCAAGAATTCCTACTCCATTCCAGCCCATGCATCCCCAAACCATCAAGAAACCTTCTCCAAACTTTATTGTTCCCTGTACCTTCTTGTTTTGCAAGGGTTTTCCTGCCACTTTCCACACATACTTCCTTCCATCTGACTCAATCCTGTTAATCTTGGTCTCATCTGACCAAATTACCCTAGTCCAGTCCTTCACAGTCCAATGTTAGTGCTTGAGAGCAAAGGCCAACCTATGTTTCCTATGCCTAACAGACAAGAGTGGTTTCTTTTTCTTGACTACAGCATTTAGAGATGCAGACTTTAGCATATTGCAAACAGTTTGGGAAAAGACAGGAGAGGAGAGGGCAGAATTGATGAGATGGGTTTCTTGGACAGCATTTTCGACCTTGCCAAAGATAATACTAGAGACAATTTTTCTTCTGTTAGGAGGAGAAAGCTTGGAAGAAGGGCCTAATTTGATGTTTTACTTGCTTGGATGTATCTCTTTGATAACCCTGGCCATAGTAGACTTTTCTAGACCAGTTTGGAAGGATATCTTCCTAGCAGAAAGACCAGATTCAGAGAGAAAAAGGATATTGGCTCTAGCAGAGGTAGAAATAGGCTTCATGGTAAAGTAGGGTTAACTGGATAGAATCTCTGCCCTTTATAGTGCTCAGGGTTATGTAAGTTACATAATGAGACAGGGTTGAAGCATAGCATCCATTAAAACATTATGTTATTTATCAAATAATGACTGATAACATCAGGGTCAAATAAGTGTTCCAATGACATGTTATTTTGAAATGGTTATATCTCAATCCTATGGCAACCAAATCACATGACTAAGGGCTCATCCTCAGGGCAGGGGTCAGGGCTATTTATGACCTTGCAGGGGTTAGAGCTGATATATTTTAGTTCTTTTTCAAATGTCAAGTCTTTCTAAAATGCCCTAATATTGGGACACTTATTTGAGCCACTGTATCAGATATGATCTTGTCATAGAGGCCAAAGCATTTAAATATCTTGGAAAAGAAAAGAGTGGCTACACCTTTAGCAGGAATGGTTTTCTTCATAGGGCATAGGATTATCCCCTTCATAAGGCCATGGTCAACTATGACCAACAGAATATTGAAACCAGATAAGGGCAGTAGGTCAGTGATGAGATTGCAAGAGATCTGTTGGAAAGAGCAGTGAGCAGTGGAGGAGATGGGTATAAGTGGATGGTGAGATAAGTGAATGTTGGCTTTCATCTGCTAGCAGATTGTGCAGCCATCAACATAATGGTGAACAAAAGAGGCAATGCCTGGTCATCAGAATTTAAAGGCAATGAGCTGCTTAGTGTTACAAATGCTACCTTTTTCACCGTCTTATCTTATCTTTTGGCATCTGTGACATTATCAACATAGCGTATCAATGCTAAGTTCCTATTTTCTCTTTTTTCCTTGTTGACTAATTATGATTACATCTTCATTTGTTCAAACCCGATGCCATCAACAGGACTTGTCATGCAAGACAGTCATCAGCTATTGCTCTCGGCCATATGCTGCTACAGTATTCAAATTCATTCAAAGCTGTGGTTGGCTATTATTGCTATCATCCAATCATATCCTCCATATCCAAGTTACAGTGAGTCAAAGATAAGGAGGCTATGTGTACCAGTGCATGGCTAAGCTCCGAGGCTACACCCCATTGCCTCTTCACTGCCTATGGATCTTACCCAGCTATGCCCCACTACCTCTTCACTGCCTACGAATCTTACCTGGCTATGCCCCACTGCCTTGGAACTCTGCCTTATCTGATTCATGCCTTTGGCTATGCAAGGCAATGCTTGGCTATGCACAATACCTGTGCACACTGCTTTACTGGGAATCACATGAACTCTTACTTACTATACACAGACATTTATTGGTAGATCTAGTACAAACATGTACAAACCTTAGGATAGTATATAAAGGCCTAAGAGCCAACCAGAGAACCTCAGTCAAATTCTCTTGGTTTTTCCCCTCAAGCACTCCACCCAGCCCTTCTACCATTATGTCTTAATGCTTGTGGACTGAGTGGCATTTCTTTTCTCTTTTCCTCTAGTAAAGCAATCTAAGAGTACTACACCCCTCCAAGCTAGTATTTGAGGGTTGTTTCATTAGAACTTGACTACTACTTTGCTCTAGACAACAGTCCTCAG
>JBBPMS010000543.1:0-10571 GCA_038090435.1 Phylloporus scabripes | reverse complement strand
TTGGAAGAACTATCCCCGAATTCAGAGCCTAGCCTTCGTGTACGCCAGCCACATCTAGACAACCTGGGGGATTTATGATGACGGGCTCGAGTGAGCGCCTTGAGGTCGAAAGCCGAGTCAAACGGCATTGGGAGTGGAGCCTATCTTGGGAGTCGTCCGTCTGGAATGACCCCACCGCAAGCTCGGGACCTCCAAGCAGGTAGGTGACCCAGACCCCGTCCCCTCCTAACGACCTTGGGAGAGACGAGGTCGGCGACTAGGGCAGACATAATTTGTGGGAATCGTGGGATGTAGAGGGTGTCTGAGGACATCAGGACTGAAGTGGTGCCAGCGGCCAAGCCACGGCGTAGGATAATAAGAGGGAGAGGGCTTGGAGGGCTTTCGTTGGGTCGAAATGGGATGGGGGGGCAGCGGGGGGGACGAGGACAACTCTGGAGAGGGAAAGACGGGGAGTGGCGACGACCAGCAGTGACTGACGAGCTGAACGTAGCAACGTGGTAGTGTTGCCGCCCTGCAGAGAACTAGGGATAGGATCTTGGACCACACTGACAAGTCGCCCAGGCAGCTTGTTAGACGGGTAACGTTGCGCCGCGGTGAAGGAGTAATATTCCCCCTGCCGTGTGGACATGAAAGCGCTGGCGCGGCGTGCTAGTGCCACCCAAAATAATTATCAGACCGTGAGGAAGTTACAGCAGGCCAAAATTTCGCTGCACAAAATTCCCCGTCCACTTGAAATTTCTCAGATTGTGGGACAATCGCCAGAAGAAGAAATGTACGGTATACAGCAGAAATTAGGATGATAAACCGTTCAGGGTAATTATTCCAGAGGCTGGATCTGAGTAGACGTGGATACATTTATATTTGAATACTTAGTACCTCCTTGTTCCACTTCTCAGTGCCTCTTGATGTAAATTCAACAGTGTTGGTAAGAGCATTATATATTGTCAGTGACGGTGTTTTCGTCTACATTTTTGACTCTTGAAGATGTCTGATAAGGCTATCGGCATCGGCAATAAGCGGCCGGCCGCTGGATTTTATGTGAAACCCCGCGAGACCTGCTCATGTTTGTAGCTAGAAAGATCTTTAGCGAATCTATAGCGATGCGTAACTCTCTGTCAACCACGGGTGTGCGCTTGTTGGACGCCGACCTCCCCAGCGTAGGTTATACATATAAAATATTCTGCAGATTCGTGACTGTTATTTTTACGACGACTCGCCTCAGGATCTATTTGTTTTCCGGTATATCTATCTGAATTTCAAATATTGTCATTCCCAGATTTCTATTTAACCCTCTGCATCCAAGCCTCGACCCAAATGTCCCAGCTCAAGCTGGCACCGATATTAATTGTGTTTTGGTGACCCGTGTGGACAACCCGTCAACCTCGTCGGTCTCAATCTCGATACAGACAAACGCACACCAACCTAGGTGACAGTGCGTACGAAACTTGTTACAGGCTCACAGCGCCACGTAGTCATCACAATTGTCTTTTCTTTTTTACCGAGGTTTTCGCATCTGAGACATCGAATCCGCGTACCAAGTCACTCTGTGAATCAATTATTTACCACTCGAGAGTCCAAAAATTCAACGAGGATAGTGTAAATGACCACATTTCCAGACCTGGGACTAATAATACTAACCACCGGGAGATCAACCGGGAGATCACGCCCCCCTGCGACAGACGGGGTGTACCCAGCGTTGCATATGGTATCACCTACCAACATTATGCCAGTGCTGACGCGTAAAGAGACGGGCGCACAGCCTCGAGAGACAATCCCGACTAATTCAGAGCCAGGTCTTCGTGCGCCCAGGCCGCCTAGGCACCATTGGTCTAGCGTATTTATAATGACGGATTCGACGGATGCCTTGAGGTCTAAAACCAAGTCAAAAGGCAGCATGATCGGAAACTCTTGGAATTAATCCACACCCCAGAATGACCCGCTGCACGCCCCGCATCCCCTCAGGGCCCGCTCGTGAGCTCAGCACATCGTGGATGGCCCGATAGCGACCAGAAGCGACTTTGTAGGAACCATTAGACCCAGAGGTGTGTTCGAGCAACTGGGCCGAACTGGTGACAGCGACTAGAGCTCTCGGTATACCGTATAGGACAGTAGGGGGAGAAGGCTCGGGGCACTCGCTGGGTCAACTATCATAAATGACCCATGAGGTATGGAAAATTCCAGGGGACTAGTCTGGCGTTATGAAACCAGCCGTAAAGAGGATAAATTTGTGGGGAGGGAAAAGTAACCCGTAGTCGTCGGAGTTGTGACGATCCACAGCTTACTAGTAGCGAAAACTTCCACCAGGGTGCAGGCACAAGCACTGCTCGCGCAAGTGGTGAAAGGATCTTAACAATTGCTCAACAACATGGTTTTCTTTTTGTTCTAAAGGACGAGGTGATGATCCTTGCAAATATTGTCTCTCTCGCTGGGTGAACAAAAGGCTCGCAAGCCGGGATGTGTGGATACTTGTTCACGTCTGGAGTTAATGCAATTCTTTCTGGTAATCTTTTGAGATTCTAGGAATGGACTTCGGTGGGAACAGAACCGGAATCTAGATATGCGAATCAGTTCATAAGACTATTAGCAACGTTTGAGAGCAATTATCGAGGCACTGGTACTAGCTACTTGGTAAATCAAGCGATGAACTTTTGATGATATATGTAAGAAACTGAATCGATGTTAACACCGGTAACGACCGACGCACCTTAACTGTCACTGAGACCGGAGGCCTGAACGTAAAGGGGCAGGGGATGCTAACGAATGGCTATATCTCTGTGCTAGAACTTAGGTACCATGCTGGGAAAGTAACATGGAGACTCACGGCCACCCGTCGTTTCTCCATTATTCAGTGTAAGCTGGCCAGTCTCGGAGCCCTCGACACTGACACATCCAATGAACACGTTGACAACACCCGGCGCTTGAGCCACGGAATTAGTTTCTGTGTTTGAACATTCGTGAGACCACTCCTACAGGAACTCTGATCGGACGTAGTGGGGTCGGCAAATGGACCTTCACGCTCCCTTCTGAACGCGACACCTCTCACCTGCGCGTCCTCGTGAATGTCACTACCTGAGATCGTTAAGTCCATCATGCGCGACTGGGAAGGCTAGGGGGCACCTTCGACCTCTTCTACCACAGTCTGGTCCAAAGATAGGCTAGATAGCTGTGCTCGTTCCATCTTGTTAGAGGTCGACTGCAAGGCCTTTAGCTGATCACAATCATGAAACAGAGATGGTATGCAAACATCACCTTAGCTGTGTCGAAAAGGTCCTGTATATCCTCCAGTAGCGCCCGCGTCTCACGCCGTATTTCCTGGCGTTTGGGAATATTTATAATGCTCGTTGCCTGTGAAAGCTGTTCCAGCCTTGATAGCTCCTCTAATAGACTTCGAAATCATTCTTGTCAACACCAACCAACCACACACACACACATATACGCTACTTACTCGTCATATTGTGATTTCGAGTCTTCGAAAAGTGCAGGATTAAAATTATCTGGCATGTTTTTCGACATCCTGCGGATTGTGGTCAAGTGCCTCAGCGTAAGCTCGAGTAGTAGCGCCCCATCTTGCAACGATCCATCTTTCACTCTCACGATTCGGTAGGTTTCGCTGAACTCCTTCGCTCCACCTATTCCCTTGGGGAACAAAAGGGTAACGCGCCTTTTGAAAGGCATGGTTGAATGTTAAGTAAATGGGTCGTTCTTATCTCACTGACTCTTATATATGATCGCCGTGGAAAAGTAACCTCGATATTCCTGTTCCCGATTTTGCTGCTATCCAGGAGAAGGAATAATTCAGTGATACAACGGAGATTTGAGCTCCGCGAATGGTGAGGTGCACGGGGGCCTATCAAGGGTCCACAAACGCATGTTTGAAATTGTTCTAGGTGTCTGGCCCCACACCACCATGGGCAAACTTGAACCGAGCGCTGAGCAGCATGGAGTTTCAAGAGCCCAGCTGGAGCTGGAAGCGTTTGGAGAGGTTACCTCACCTAAGCAGGGTCAACTTTCGGAGCCAGAATTATGGTGGAGACAACACTTTTCGTGGCTCAAGGATCGTGGATACCTTCTTCGACAGCGCTACTCACCAGACTGGAAACCTTCGTGGCATGGAACTAAGAAGAACAGATTCAATTGTGAGGATGGTCGTGCAGCAAAGGTATGTTGCTTGTGTCTGCAAGTTGAGCCAAGCTTACCGAAATCGCAGTTCGCAAGCCGCTTACTTGATGCCACCCGTCTCTCAGATAGCAGTTATGTCGTCCTCAAGCTGGTGAAAAAATCCGATCATCCCTTCGAACTCGAAATCGGCCAATTTTTTTCCTCGCCACCTCTGGCTGGCACGAGTAGCAACCATTGCGTCCCAATTTATGACACACTTAATGTACCCGATGATTCGGAAACCACTATCATCGTCATGCCATTGCTCTTGGATTATAGGCGTCCTCCGTTTGAGACAGTTGGGGAGGCTGTAGAATGCTTTCGTCAGCTTTTCGAAGTGAGTTTCTCTTGATTCTCAACCATCAAGTGCTGACTTGCTACAGGGCCTCCAGTTCATGCATAAGCATCGCGTTGCACACCGGTGTGTCAAATACTAATAACTTCATTTCCGTGGGTCGTCTTTTAAACTTCCACCAGAGATTGTTCATCGCGAAATTTCATGATGAACCCGGCGAACGTTTGCATAGATGCATTTCATCCTGTTAATCCCAAGATGAAAAGAGACTTTTCAGGTCACGCGCGTTTTCGAAGCAGGACATCAGGTCCACCGAAGTATTTTTTGATCGATTTTGGTTTGTCACGTCGCTATGATCCCTCCGTAGTCGAGCCCAGGGAAGTTCCAATTTGGGGAGCCGACAAAGAGGTCCCAGAATTCCAAAATTCTAACGAACCTTGCAATCCTTTTCCTACTGATGTCTTCTATATTGGGAACATGATTAAAAAGGATTTTATCGAGGTAGGTGATCTTGTTACAGTGCGGGGACCGACCCTTAGTAACTCCTCTAGTTGAAGCGTGGCTTCGAGTTCATGCGGCCTTTGATAGCAGACATGGTCCAACGGGACCCATCAAAACGCCCCAACATGGACGAAGTCATCGAACGGTTTCACACGATTCAGTCCGATCTCAGCAGCTGGAAATTACGTTCTCGTGTCGTCGATAAGGACGAAAATCTTCTCGCTGGCATCGTCCGTGGTACTGCTCACCTGATTCAACGGGTGAAATTCATGACCAAGGGTGTTTCTGCTCTTCCCACGCCTCCTTCGTGAAGTCTTGGGTCCCAGTTATCACCATAGCCTCTCCTCTCATACGGCTTCCCTTCCTAGAATCAGACCCACCTGCTCGTCACCGAGTTTGCATACGTTGTTCAAGAATCAATACGACACTCATGTTTTTCTTTGCACGATGTCCAGTTCTGTTACCAGAGTTGTCCAAGATATGGGATTCTTGTCTCCAGCGACACTCCCCAGTGACATTCATGCATCATCGGATCTTCGTCACCTCCGATACAGAATATTTGAGTCTGAAATTTACGGCAGAATTATACTTGTATCCTACTATCCCAAATTCCCAATGCGAGGATGACTCACGGAGGACCCCAAGACCTGTGGTCACCCACATCCCAAATACATTAATTTCTTTTTTAAAACTTTTCGCGTTGATAGCTGGTCTGGCACAACCATATGTGATTATCACTCGGCTCCAAAGTGCGCGATTGTTCCATCCCAATTTCGTGGTTCCCGTGCAGATTCAAAAACAAATTATTCCTATGGCCCTGCATTTCGGATGCCTGGACCCTGGATGGTGTCCTCTGATCATGCTGAAGTGCTGTGGTACTAAGCCAGATCAATCGAGCTGCCTCCTCCATGATATCTGCCACCCATCGGAAGAATCTGGCTAGGAAAGGGCAAGATATTAAATCTCAAATAGAGGTATTCAGCAGGTACCTGTAATGTCATTGTCAATGTGAGCAAAGAAACCTTGTCTGTGACTTGCAATCAGGATTCAGAAACATTCTTAGTGATAGCCAACTTTATGGGAGAGGACCACCATTTAGGTATGATTGTATTGATATTGCAGATCTGGGGAGCATGGACTGGGAAAATTGTCAGTTGAAAAGCATAAGCAGAAGGAAGTGACATACATACTTCTAACATTAACATTGTCCAATGTTTGGCTTTCTCAATTGGTAATTTCAGCCAATTTTACCAAGGGCAGAATGGGCTGCATTGAATGATAGAACACACCCTTAAATTTGATGTAAGTCAAGGTGGTCATATTTTTTGTTGCAGCCAGAGAGGTGAGCTACTGTAAATGGGCTTTATTGCAAGGAACAATAGGTCAGGTATAAGTTTCTGATTATGATGAAAAGAGCCAACTGTACCTTACTGGACCCTGAGATTTAGGGGTCCACCAGACTGCTGCAGTAGGATCAGTGATCCAGAAACTTCAAGACATGACAGGAGGAAAGTGGAAGAATAGGGAATATACTGCCTCTGGTAAAAATGAGGTGGGAGGAGGGGCAAGGAATGAGAGTGAAATTCTGGTTAGTAATAAAAGATAGGAATCAAGTTGTGGCTGTTGCAAGCCAACACTCACAGCAGCTGACAACTACTAAACACAAATAGTTGGGTGTGCATTTCCATGAAACAATTAGTATGAACCAATGGCATTACTTATCTATAGCTGTTTACTATTTAAGGTAGCCCAGTCAGGTTCTTGAATTGATCTTGGAAAGTAGGGTCCCAAGCTTGTGAAGTCTGTTGGCAAGGCAGCACAGGCTAGTGATGGAGTTGCAGGTGTTTCATATTGTCCAGTTGGAGCACACAACTGATATGTTAGGGCATAAATGAGAATATTCATGAAGACTTGTCACCTGTCTGAACTAGGATAGCAGAGCATTGGATCTCAGATATGGTTTCTGGTGTGATTTGTGATATCAAAAGCAGTCAAAGATATCCCTTCTTGTACTCTCAGGAGAAATTCTTCAAAGACAGGATTGCAAGGTATTCTTTGAAGTTTGCATATTTACTGGTGGGAGCACCATTGATTAGGTTTGTACTTTTGTAAAATGACTGGCATAAAGCAACAGTAAGATGATTGTCACCTTGTCCACTAGGCTGATTGACCCATAACCTTTGATTATCCAAAGTCTATGTTGGTATTTGTTACAAACGCTACTTTTTCGCCATCTTATCTTATCTTATCTTTTCGAATCACGTGACATGACCACATGACGATAACAGCACAATGCCGCATTGCTAAGTCTCTACTCTTCCATTTCCTTGTTGACTAATTACAACTACATTATCATTTTTCGAACCTGACAGCATTGGCTGGACTTGTCATCATGGACAGTCATCAGCCGCTCCCCTCAGTCCTAAGCTGCCACACTATTCCAATTCCCTTCAAGTTGTGGTTGGCTATTATTGTTATCATCCAATCATACCCTCCTTACTCGAGTTATAGTGAGTCAAAGATAAGGAGGCTATGCATACCAGCGTATGGCTAAGCTCCAAGGCTACGCCCCACTGCCTTCTCACTGCCTAAGGATCTTATCTGGCTATGCCCCACTGCCTCTGCAACTCTGCCTCACTTGATTCACGCCTTTGACTAAGCACGGCACTGCACGGCTATGTGCAGACCTGTGCATACAGCCCAGATAAGGAATCACATGCTACGAAAGTTATCATATTTAGTTATGATCAGTACAAACATGTACAAATAGATACTGGGTATATAAACCCCAAGTGAACAGCTGGCATTCCCAGTCAAGTTCTCTTGGTTTTTCCCCTTGAGCACTCCACTTAGTCCACCTACCGTTACGCCTTAGCACTTGCGGACTGGTTGACATTTCTACTTCTTTTCTCTCTAATGTTACGATCTAAGCCTACTACGCCCCTCCAGGCTAGTAGTCAAGGGTTGTTTCAGTATTCATGTTATGCTTGGCCTGGGTAAGGATAAGTGTAGACTTAGAGGAAAGCTTCTGGTTGTTCATTTGGGGTTCATGAAGCAAGAGTTTTTGACAAGACAGACTTGAAGAAGAAAAGAAGTTGATTTGCAGAGTTGAAATCCTAAGTAGATCTAGCTTAGAGTTCTATCTATCTATGTTGACTAATATAAATAATGTTCAGCATAGGCTGTGCATAAGTTGAGTCAGAGAGGCAATATGAAGGCTATATAGAGCAGGAATCAAAAAAGCAGTACAGTGGCTCAAAAAACTGTCTGCATGTTTGCATGTTTTACATTAGTTATGACTAAATGCAACAACCTTTAACCCTAGCCCTAAACCACAAGTGTATGAAATGGAGTACCTACACTTGGCGGTCTATTGGTTCAAGAATCAAGTGATTTGGATAAGAACTGATAGAATAGCAGCCATTTGAAAATGACATATCATATGGACAGTTTTTTGACTTTATAAAAATCCAACTATCTAGTACTTGGTATGAGCTCCTTTTGCCTTGATAACTGCCTTAACCCTTCTAGGCATGCTTTCTATCCATTTTTGACACTCTTCCACAGAAATCTTTCCCCACTCCACCACCACCCTTTCCCACAATTGGTAAACTCCTGTAAGAGCACTCTTATAACCTGAGAGAGATCTTTTGAGGTGATTTCAAGTGTGTTAAATTGGGTTAAGGTCTGAAGATTGTGCAGGCCAGTCTAGAAGCTTGATATCCTGCCCTTCAAACCATTTCTGGGTTCTTCTAGAGGTATGCTTGGGGTCATTATCTTGTTGAAAGATAATGTCATCTTCTGGAATTCCAGATTTCTCCATGCTTTGAAGCAACCCTTCCTTCAAAATGGCCACATACTGTTCAGCATCTATCCTTCCCTCAACCTCACTCAAGACTCCAACACCATTCCATCCTATACATCCCCAAACCATGAGTAAACCTCCTGCAAACTTGACTGTACCTTTAACCTCTCTGGAAATAAGCCCTTCACTCTTCTTTTTCCATACATACTCTTGTCCATCTGACCCAATCCTGTTGATTTTGGTCTCATCTGACCATGTAACTCTCTTCCAGTCCTCCACAGTCCAATGCTGATACTTGAGAGCAAAGGCTAACCTCTTCTTCTTGTGGCCAGTAGAAAGCAAAGGCTTTTTCTTCTTCACCACAGCCTTCAATAAGGCTTCTTTGAGGGTATTCCACACTGTCTGAGAAGAAACAGGACTATCAACAATAGAGTTGATGAAATGAGTGGCTTGAACAGCATTTTTGACCTTGCTAGTAAGGATCTGCTGAACAATAGCTCTCTTGTTAGTGGAGGAAAGCTTGGAAGGGCAATCACCATGAAGCCTAGACCTCTCTGGTTGGATTTCCTGAAGAACCTGGGATACTGTAGACTTCCCTAGACCAGTCTGTGAGGCAATCTTCCTAGTAGATAGGTGATGTTTTGTCTTTGAAAGATGGCAATGGATTTCATGGTGATGATGAGAAAATGAGCAAAAGGTGGTAGGGTTTATATATGTTGGATCATACTCATTACATAAAGGTACAGTGAGCAACAAAACTTTTTCAATAACTAACCCTGATGCAGTGTGCTTCGCGCACTGCAAGCACATGTGGAAATTTCGCTTAGTATTGGTGTGACCAAACAAAGCATACATTCATGGCTACAAACTGACCATTAGATCATGTGATTTGGCCCAGTGGGTGTGGCAATATAACCATTTTAAATCACTCATATCATTGGAACAGTTTTGTTGCTGTTATATTGAAATGTGGAGCTCATATGTTGCAATGAGATATTATGTCAGCATCAAGTCATGTGATGTATAAATAGTTCAACATGATGTAAATATAGCCAAACACTATTACTTTTACCACTTTTTTCACCATGAAATCCCTTTCCACTGATCAAATCAACCAAGTTATTGCTTTCTTGGAATTGGGTCAAACAACTCGTCAGATCTCTGCTTCTACTGGATTCAGTAACTCTACTATTAGTCGCATTCGCACTGAACACTGTCCCAACCTTCCCAAAGCCACTGGTGATTGTCCATCTATCATTTCCCCCACTGATATGCGACATGCCATTCGACTTCTTGGTACTGGAAAGGCTGAAAATGCTGTCCAGATTACCAAGACTCTTCAGGATGTCAAGAACCATTCCATCTATCCCCAGACCATCCGTCATCACTTGAAGAAAGCTGGTATGAAGGCTGTGGTGAAGCAGAAACGTTCTCTTCTTTCCAAGCGTCATAGAAGGGAAAGGTTGGATTTTGTTTTGAGCCATCAGGACTGGACTGTGGATGATTGGAAGCATGTTATATGGTCAGATGAGACCAAGATTAATCGCATTGGGTCAGATGGTAGGAAGTGGGCATGGAAAAAGGCAGGAGAGGGCCTCAGTGATAGACTTGTGGAGGGTACAGTCAAGTTTGGAGGAGGATCAGTGATGATATGGGGCTGCATGACTTGGGATGGAGTTGGAATGGCTTGCAAGATTGATGGTAGGATGGATGCTAATCTCTATGTACAGATTTTGGAAGATGAACTCCAACAAACCCTGGTGGATTATGGACTTGCCCTAGAGGACATTATTTTTCAGCAAGATAATGATC
>JBBPMS010000541.1:0-10583 GCA_038090435.1 Phylloporus scabripes | reverse complement strand
TGATATTCTAGAAACTGCTTCTACTCCAAACAAAGTGCCTTTGCAAATTCTTCCTCCTCAAACCCTTGAATCCCATCTCTTTTCTCCCATAGGCTTCCCTACCATTGTCACTACAAGCTATACCCCATCTGAGACCAGCACTGATGACAAAGTCACAATCTCCATCCCATGCAAATGAGCAGAATATATTTTTTCTCCCATCCAGCATTTGAGTCTTATCATCCCCTGTTCATGTCTTGACCACTGATTGGCATCATTTTCCCCCAGCAACAGACAACACTATCTGCCACTATTGCTTTTGTCCAAGTCATTGTTGACAGGACTGTCCAAGCTACGAATGCTCAACTTGTCACATTCATGCCCTAGGGTGCCTAGCTCGTAACTATCTTCATCAACAGTATGACTATTATCACAACTGGGAACATGCAGCCTGCTTTTGTCCCCACCACAATTGTGCTATTTGCCATGCCTCTGACCATATCCTCTCTGCTTGTCCAAATTGAGCAATATCCCTTGCTGGATCAACCTAGTCTATAAAGCCATTATGGTATTGTTCTTGAACCTAGGGTTCAAGTGTATGAGAGGAAGTAATGTTACAACTCACTTTGTTTCCTGTTGGATCATTTTATTTCTAACTCATTCTCTCCATATGACTTGGATGGGAAGGATAGCCTCATTTACCTCCATTTATCTTCTGTTACTTAATTAGCTATCTGATTGTCTTATCAGTCTCTTTTCTTAACTTTCTCACAATAGCGACATCCTCCTGTATTCTATCACCTTCGATACAATTCTTTTCCTTTTCTGTTCATGGTTCATGCACATACTGGCTGCATATATAAATCCTATAGTAGTAACATGTATCCTCATTCTTGATCTATGCAATACAATTGTTGATTATAGAGTCCTAGCCTTGGAAGACTTCATTCCAAAGATCTTCATTCTTAGTCCTTGTCTTAAGCTCAATCCCTTATCTTTGCTTTCAAAAAACCTCAGATGTTGGTCTCTTTGTAAGTATCACCTGACAATTATCTTGCAAGAATGCTTCATGTAACACAAGATTGAAAATCTCCTAAGCCCCACCTCTCTAGGTGTAGGACACCACACTAGTCATCATGAGTCACCACCTCAGAGTACCATCTGACAATGAGATTGAAATTGATCCATAGGAAAGTTTCCATGACCCTAACTCAACTCCTTGCACATGAGACAAACAATTGTACTATGCTTTACTCAAAGCCCAAGCCCTTAGCCTTTGACCTCAGACACCTAGCTTTCCTACTCTAGCTCCTGCCCCAGCCTCAAGCCAAGCCCTTGCTTCCTTCTCATCCATATCCAAGCCCATAGAACTCAAGATCACTCTTCTTGCAGACTTCTCTGGAAAGCTTGCTGATGCCTTCAGATGGATCAAGGCCATGAAGGCCTACTTCACCCTCAATGTTGCCCTGTATACCACAGACAAAGGCAAGATCATGACCTGCCTTAACAAGATGAGCAATGGATGAGAAGCATCCTTTGCTAAGATGTGGTACAATTACATGGCAGATTCTACCATTATGAAGAGGAAGATATTCTCAGAATTCTGCACAAACTTTGAAACCATATTCTATCCCTTTGGTACCAGGTTGATGGCCCGAATTGAGCTTTCCCATCTTGTCCAGAAGTCCTCTAGGTCTTCCAATAAAACTATCAATGATAGATTTCAACAATACATCACCGATTTCCAAAACCTTGCCACCAAGTCTAGAACAACAGATGATATTACCTTGATTGACCAATTCTCACTTAGGCTTGATCAACAACTTGCTACCATGATTCTTTTCATGTCCCTAATCTCCACAACTATTAAAAAATAGATCAAGGTTGCCAAAACTTTCCATGGGCAAAAAATGTGAATTTTAGCCTTGAGGAAGGTGAAACAACCCTTGACTACTAGCCTAAAGGGGCATAGTAGGCTTAGATCATAACCTTAGAAGAAAAGAGAAAAGGAGTGTCAACCAGTCCGCAAGCGCTAAGGCGTAACGGTAGGTGGACTGAGTGAAGTGCTCAAGGGGAAAAACCAAGAGAACTTGACTGGGGATGCCAGCTGTTTGCTTGGGGTTTATATATCCTCTATCTATTTGTACATGTTTGTACTAATGGTAACTAAATATGGTAACTACCCTAGCATATGATTCCTTGTCTAGACTATGTGCACAGGTCTGTGCATAGCCCTGCAGAGCCTTGCATAGCCAATGGTGTGGATCAGATGAGGCAGTATTTCGGAGGTGATGAGGCATAGCTGGATAAGATCCATGGGCAGTGATGAGGCAGTGGGGTGTAGCCTTGGAGCTTAGCCATGCACTGGTACACATAGCCTCTTTATTTCTGACTCACTGTGACTTGGATACGGAGGATATGATTGGAAGATAACAATAATAGCCGACCACAACTTGAAGTGAATTTGAATAGTGTGGCAGCGCAAGGCCGAGGAGAGTGGCTAATGACTGTCCATATTGACATGTCTAGCCAATGCCGTCAGGTGTGAAAAATAAAGATGTAATCATAATTAGTCAACAAGGGAATTGAAGGATAGGGACTTAGCATTGAGACGCTTCACTGATAAGATCACGTGATGAGGTCATGTGACTCGAAAAGATAAGATAAGATGCTGGAAAATATAGCATTTGTAACACCAGGCATATTCCAAGAATTTATGAACTATATCTTCTTTGACATGATTGCATAAGAATAGCTCAAAATCTATATGGATGATCTTGGGATCGTAACACAGGGTAGCTTAAAACTTCACCATGAATAAACTTGCTATGTCTTACTTTGGTTGAGAGAACATAGGCTCTTCCTCAAACTCTCCAAGTGCTCATTTGATCAGCCAACAATGAATTATCTTAGGATGATCATCAGTCAAGAAAAGATATAGATGGACCCATGAAAAATATACATTATTCAAGATTGGCAACCCTTACGTCAGTAAAGAAAGTCTGTTCCTTTCTCAGGTTTGCAAATTTCTATCACAAGTTCATCTCTGGATATTCCAATATTGTTGTTTCACTCACAGCCCTCATTTGCAAAAACAAACCCTGGTTCTAGATGCTGAAACATGACCAAGCCTTCACCAATCTCAAACAAATCTTCATCTCCACCTCCATGATCACACTTCCTGACACTTGTTGCCCTTTCTCTGTCATGACTGATGTCTCACTCATCACTGTAGGCATAGTCCTCATGTAGAAGGATAGTAACAGAGACTTGCACCCCTGTGCTTATTTCTCCAAAACACACACTCTAGCTGAATGAACTTCTAGCTGTCGTTTATATGCTCAGTGAGTGAAAGCATTACCTATAGGATACCCCTCATCCTGTCACTATCATCACCAATCACAAGAATCTCTCCTACATTTGTGACTCCTAAAAGCTCTCTTGTTGCCAAGCTCATTAGTCTCTCTTTTTGCAAGATTTTGACATTGTATGGGCCATCACCCCTGGCACTCAAATGGGCCCAGCTGATGCTCTTTCTCAATAAGACACCCTTGATACTACCCATGACAATGAGGATTGTGCAATCCTTCCTGATCCCATCGTTTTGAATGCTCTAGATCTCACCCTCACTTCTCATATCTGTTTGTCTTCCTCCTCTGATTCTTTCATCCTCAAAGCCCTTGTCATCCTTGACTCCAGCTCTCCTTTCTTCACTCATGCCTCCCTAGCAGATTGGCATTTTGACAATGGTTATCTCTTTTTCAAAGATCATCTCTATATTCCCCTTGACTCCTATTCTGCCCTTCTCCATGCTGTTCACCTGTCCCCTTTGACTGGACATATGGGCATTTTCTGCATGAAGGCTATCCTCGAGTGGGATTTCTGGTGGCCTGGCCTAGCCTTCTTTGTCAAGCATTTCATTGCCAGTTGCACTATTTGCCAACAGCACAAGGTCAACACACATCCTATGGTCCCTTTTTTCACTTCCATCCCATCCTTGTCCACTTTTCCTTTCTGGCAGCTCTTCCTGGACCTCATCACTGATCTCCCTCTTTTGGAAGGTTTTAACTCTATCTTGGTCATGGTTGACCATGGGCTTTCAAAGGGGGTAGTTCTCTATCCCTGCTCCAAAACTATTGATGCAGCAGGAATAGCTGACCTTTTTTTCCACAATGTCTTTAAACATTTCAGTCTCTACAACTCCCTCATCTCAGACAGAGATTCTCAATTCATCTTAGCCTTTGCTAGAGAACATGCCAGGATACTCAAATACAATGTCTATCTTTCTGCCACTTACCACCCTCAGACAGATGGACAAACAAAGTGAACCAATCAGGAACTTGAAATGTATCTGTGAATATTCTGCACTAATAGCCCTAACTCATGGGTGCAAACCTTAACAGCCACAGAGTTTCACCATAACTTCATACCATATAGCACAATGAAAAAGCCCTCATTTTTCTTGATCCTAGGATACAAACTGCACTCCTATCCTTTCCTCAGTCAAACATTCATTCCTGCTCTCTCTGACTAACTCTCCTTCTTAGATAAAGCCCAAAAAAAGGCCTTAGCAGCCCATGAATCAGCCCAAAAATTGATAGCAGCATGAGTTACCCAGAAATTCATGCCTTGGAAGGTGAGAGACAAGATGTGGCTAAAAGGGACTCATCTTTGCCTTCACTACCCCTCTATGAAGCTTGCACCTAAGAGGCAGGAACCATTTGAAATATCTCAGGTCCTATCACCACTCACCTACCAACTCCAATTGCTGAAGTCATAGAAGATCCATGATGTTTTCCATGCCTCCCTGTTATCTCCTTTCAAAACCACCAAGGTACACAGACCTCCTTTTTTCTTGCCTCTACCTACTGTCGTCAATCAAGAAGAGGAGTGGGAAGTTGAGGCTCTGCTTGCCCATAAGGGGCCAAAGGCATGTTGGAGGTATCTGACTGCATAGAAGGGCTATCCATCCTCAGAGAACATCTAGGAACCAGAAAAAAATCTCTGACATGCAGCCTCTATCCTAAAGGCTTATAAGAGGATGTATTCACTCTGAATTTCCCATCATCACTCTAGTTGATGGTCTCTACATGAGTATCTCCTAGAAGTGAACTCTCTCTATTCTATGATCGCTTCCCATCCCATTCACAACAATGTTGTTTTTATCATCCTTGGCTATCTCCTCTTTGCTTTTACTATCCTTGTGTTCTTTGTCATTGCCACCTACTACTTCCACTTCCTCTTTACTTTTGCATGCTCATCTGGTCTATTTTTTACTTTTCCCTGAGCATGGAGCCCTTCTACTTTATGCTGCAGTTCTAGACTCTCCTCCCATTCTCCATGTTATCAAAGACAATTCTTTTTTTCATCACAATTTTCTTTTTCAATATCTTGTACAATTGTTCCATGATCTTACCTGCATATAGCTTTTGAAGGGCATGAACTCCCCTCCAGACCTTATACTATATCATGCACTCTCAGGCCTTTCTCATCTCATTCTTCTTTCTTTGCATAATAATAACTTTGCTCAATATATACAGTGACTTCCAAAACTGAGTCAATGTTTTGAGATTTTGGAAAATAGGTCATATAACTCAAGACCATGAACAAATAGAGCCAAAGTGTAAGTTAGTGGTAGGGAGTACCTACTCTTGGCTATATATCACAAAAATATAGATAGTATTTGAATATGTATCCATGGAGATACAATCAATTCAATTCAATATGTCATTGACTCAATTGTGTAACTATATATCAGATCTGTCAATGTTTGACAGCTATCATATGTAACCCTTGATGGCATCATGACAGATGGTTACCATAGTTACTGTATCTTAGTAACTGAAACAACCCTTGAATACTAGCCTGGAGGGGCATAGTAGTCTTAAGTCACTTCACTAGAGAGAGAGGATAGAGAATTGCCACTCAGTTCACAAGCACTAGGTGTAATGGTAGAGAGGCTGAGTGGAGTGCTCAAGGGAAAACACCAAGAGAACTTGACTGGAGTTCTCTGGTCAGCTCTTGGGCCTTTATATACTACTCTAGGATTTGTACATGTTTGTACTGAATCTACTGATAAGTGTCCGTGTATAGTAAATAAGAGTCCATATGATTCTCTGTGAGGCAATGTGCATAGGCATCATGCACAGCCAAACAGTGCCTTGCATAGCTGAAGGTACAGATCAAGTGAGGCTGAGACCCGAAGGCGGTGGGGCGTAACCAGGTAAGATTTGTAGGCAGTGAAAAGACAGTAGGGTGTAGCCTCAGAGCTTAGCCATGCACTGATGAGCATAGCCTTCTTATCTCTGACTTACTGTGACTCAAGTGGGAAGGATACAATTGGATGATAGCAAGAATAGCCAACCACAGCCTTGAAGAGATTTGAATACTGTGGCAGCACATGGCTGAGGGGAGCAGCTGATGACTGTCTTGTATGACAAGTCTAGCCAATGTCATTGGGTTCGAAGAATGAGAGTATAATTGTAATTAGTCAACAAGGAAATGAAAGAGTAGAAACTTAGCATTGATACACTATGTTGATAACATCATGTGATGCGAAAAGATAAGATAAAATGGTGAAAAAGGTAGTGTTTGTAACAGTAACCACTTCAGCTGACACTATTCAAGCAGTGGTTTCATCTCTTATGCCTTTCAAATTCACTATGTATCTCATTCCCTCTTCTCAAAAAGAAAATATCCTTTCTCTGGCTTCTAATAGTCATTCTATCGGTTCTATTGCCTTCAAACTATAGGTGTCAGCCAGTCTACTGTCTCTAGGATACTCAGAGATCTCCTTCTCAACAGACCTATACCACTTTCTGGCTGTCCCTCTAAGCTTTCAGCTACTTCACAGCATGCTATTATTACTCAAATCACTACAGGCAAAGCTACCAATGCTGTCCAGGCTACCCACCATATCAATTCCATTGTTCCTAGTCCAGTCTCTTCACAGACGGTGAGAAGAATTCTAAAAAACATTTATTCAAGGCTGTAACAAAGAAGAAAAAGCCACTTCTTGCTGCTAGAAACAAGAAAAAGTGTTTAGCATTTGTCTTGAAGTACCAGGAATGGTCTATTGAGGACTGGAAAAGGGTTATTTGGTCAGATGAGACCAAGATCAATAGGATAGGCTCAGATGGGAGAGAATAGGTATGGAAACAGGCAGGTGAGGACCTTATTAACAGAAAGGTTCAAGGAACAGTCAAATTTGAAGGAGGAAATATCATGGTATGGGGATGTATGGGTTGGGAAGGTATTGGACATCTTGCAGAGGTTGAGGAAAAGATGGATGCCAACCAATATGTGGACATTTTGAAAGACAACTTGCTTTCTAGCTTGGAAGAATCTGGAATTTCTTTTCAAGATATGATCTTTCAACAAGACAATGACCCCAAACATACCTTCAAAAAGGTCAAGAAGTGGATGGAAGAAAATAATATCAATGTTCTAGATTGGCCACCACAATCTCCAGATCTCAATCTCATTGAACGTCTCTGGCATTATATCAAAAAGGAACTTGTCAAATATCTATGACATGCCAAAGGAGTATGGGAGATTTGGGAGAGAGTGGCAGAAGTATGGAATAATATAGATCCAGAGGTGTGTCAAAATTTGATTGAAAGCATGCCTAGGAGGATCCAGGCTGTGATCAAGGCCAAAGGAGGTCATACAAAGTACTAGAATTGGCTGATTCTGTAAATTTTATACATAGTTACAAAATTGAGTCAATGACTTACCAATTTGAATTGAGTATATCTCCATGGATATGTACTCAAATTCTATCAATACTTTTGTAGAACATAGCAAAGAGTAGGTATCTTCTACCACCCACTTACACTTTGGCTCTATTTGTTCATTGAAGCAACCCTTAAACACTAGCCTGGAAGGGTGTAGTGGTCTTAAGCTACTTGACTAGAGAAAAGAGTAAACGAAGTGCCAACCAATCTGCAAGCGTGTAGCATAACAGTAGGAGGGCTGAATGGAGTGCTCAAGGGGAAATACCAAGAGAACTTGACTAGAGTTCTCTGGTCAGCTCTTGGACCTTTATATACTATCTAAGGATTTGTACATGTTTGTACTAGATCTACCAATAAATGTCTATATAAAGTAAGTATAACTTGATGTGACTCCTAGCGAGGCAGTATGCACTGGTATTGTACACAGCCGAGCATTGCCTTGCATAGCCAAATGTGTGGATCAGGTGAGGCAGAGGTTCAAAGGGTATAGGGCATAGCCAGGTAAGATCTGTAGGCAGTGATGAGGCAGTGGGGTGTAGCCTTAGAGCTTAGCCATGCACTAGTGAGCATAGCCTCCTTATCTCTGACTTACTATGACTTGAGTGGGAGGATATGATTGGACGATAGCAATAATAGCTGACCACAACTTGAAATGAATTTGAATAGTGTGGCAGCGTATGACTGAAGGGAGCGGCTGATGACTGTCATGGATGACTAGTCCAGCCAATGCTGTTGGGTTTGAAGAAAGAAGATGTAATCGTAATTAGTCAACAAGGGAATTGAGAAATGAGGAATTAGCATTGAAATGCTTTGCTGATAAGATCACATGATGAGGTCACGTGACCCGAAAAGATAAGATAAGATGCTGAAAAAGATAGTGTTTGTAACATTCATGTTCTTGAGTTATATAACACATTCCTCCAAACCTCCAAACATTAACTCAACTTTGGAAGTCACTGTATAAGATTTACCTCATTCTGTAATTTTTCTAATCTTTCATCATATCTTTCATACTCTTTCTCAAGTTGAATGCGACCAATACTTGTCCCTCTTGGATCAAGTAGTTACTTTTACTGTAGACAATATTCTTGCAACTGCTCCTATCTCAAATGAAGTACCTTTGCAGGTTTCTCCTCCTCAAACTCTTGAGTCCCATCTTTCCTCCCCCATAGGTTCTTCTACCATAGTCACTACAAGCTATGCTCCATTTGAGGCTAGCACAGAAGATGAATTCACCATCCCTATCTTATGCAAACAATCTGAACATATCCTTTTCCCTTCCAGCATTTGAGTCCTATCATCCCCTGTATGTGTTTTAACCACTGACCAACATCATCTCCCTCTAGCCACAAACGATACTGTTTGTCATTACTGCTTTCATCCAGATCACTATCAACAGGACTGTTCAGGCTACAAATGTTCAACTTGTCACATTCATACCTTAGGGCATCCTGCTCACAACTGTCTTTATCAGCAATACGATTGTTGTCACAACTGGGAACATGCAGCCCACTTCTGCCCCCACCACAATTGTGCTATTTGCCATACCCCTGGTCACATTCTCTCTGCTTGTCTGAATCAAGTGACACCTCCTGCAGAATAAACCAAGTCTATGGAGTTGTCATGGAATTGTTCTTGAACCTGGGGTTCAAGTGTATGAGGAGGGTATTATTACAATCTATTTCGTTCCTTATCGAGTTGCTTTACTTCTCACTCATTCTCTCCATATGACTTGGACAGGAGGAGCAGCTTCATTCTCTTTTGCCTATCTTCTTCTGCTTAGTTCATTATCTGATTGCCTTATTTGTCTCTTTCTCTAATTCTTTTTATGATGGTAACTTCACTCTATGTTTCATCACCTTCGTCACAATTCTTTTCCTCTTTTATCCATGGTCCATGCACATACTGGTTATGTATATAAACTTGTTAGTTAGTAATATGTATTCTCATTCTTGATCTATGCAATATAAGCATTGATGATTGAGTCCTAGCCTTAAAAGACTTCATTCTGAAGATTTTCATTCTTAGTCCTTGTTTCAAGCTCAATCTCTTGTCTTTGCTTTCAAGAAACCTTAGATGTCAGTCTCTTTGTGAGTATCGCCTGATGGTTACTTTGCAAGAATGCATTGCATAACATGTTCACTTTGACTTGACCTAACAAAAGAATCATGAGGAGAAGAAAAAGTCTCAAAAATATGTGGAAAAAAGAACATGCTTTCAATGGAAGGAGGGATTCTTGTCTGTTGATGGAACATTGTTCAAGCTCTTTCAAAAACCAGGCTGGAATAATGAAGGTTTCTTTGATAGGAAATCAAACTATTCACCTTCCAATCAGGTAAGTACTTTATTATGTTTTCTACACTATTGTTTATTAGAAGTTTAAAGATTGTGATCTTTCTATACAATCTAAGGATTGTTGATTATGTTATTAGAGTTCCTAGAAGTCTACATGATTCTATGGCTTTTCAGGACACTCAAGTTGCATGTTTTCCTGATTGATTTTTTGCACAAAATGAGTGGCTCTGGGCTGATAGTGCATATGGCTGTTATTTATGGTGTGTGTTGCTATTCAAAAGGCCAACTGAGGGAAGTTTGATAAGATCTCAGAAGACTTCCAACTACTATCTATCCAAAGTATGTATATTTGTATGCATATGACAATTTCACAACTAAATTTGTGTTTTATGTGTGGGTCTATTCAGAACATGTTTTTGCATCTCTCAAAGGTTGATTTTAATCGTTTCATGACTTGCATATTCAAGTTCAGAAAAAGAACCTCAAATATGCAAATTCTTGGATATAAAGCTATCTTATCCTTCACAACATAATCATAGATATTGAAGAGAAGCTTTGTATAGCATCCTTAGC
>JBBPMS010000539.1:0-10615 GCA_038090435.1 Phylloporus scabripes | reverse complement strand
GTATGCATAGCCTCCTTATCTCTGACTCACTGTGACTCGAATATGTAGGTTGTGATTGGAAGATGACAATAATAGCCAACCATGACTTGAATTGAATTTGAATAGTGTGGCAGCACATGGCCGATGGTAGTGGCTGATGACTGTCATAGAATGACAAGTCCAGCCGATGCCGTCGGGTTCAAAGAATGATGATGTAACCGTAATTAGTCAACAAGGAAATAGAAGAATAGGGACTTAGCGATTTAACGATGAGCTGATAATGTCACGTGGTCATGTCACGTGGTCATGTCACGTGATCCGAAAAGATAAGATAAGATGGTGAAAGAGTAGCATTTGTAACAGATGTGATCTTTCAACAAGACAATGACTCCAAATATACCTCCAAAACGGTCAAAAAGTAGATGGAAGACAATAATATCAATGTTCTAGATTGGCCACCACAATCTCCAGATCTCAATCCCATTGAACATCTCTGGCATCATATCAAAAAGGAACTTGTCAAGTATCCAAGACATGCCAAAGGAGTATGGGAGATTTGAGAGAGAATGGCAGAAGTATGGAATAATATAGATCCAAAGGTGTGTCAGAATTTGATTAAAAGCATGCCTAGGAGGATCCAGGCTGTGATCAAGGCCAAAGGAGGTCATACAAAGTACTAGAATTGGCTGATTCTGTAAATTTTATACATAGTTACAAAATTGAGTCAATGACTTACCAATTTGAATTGACTATATCTCCATGGATACATATTCAAATTCTATCAATACTTTTGTAGAACTTAGCCAAGAGTAGGTGCTTTCCACCACCCACTTACACTTTGGCTCTATTTGTTCATGCTCCTGAGTTATATAACACATTCTTCAAAATCTCAAAACATTGACTCAATTTTGGAAGTCACTATATTTTGAGGGTTGCTTCAGAAGCATTCAGTCACATGATCCAAATGTGGTCTCTGATATGTGTTATGATTGCCTATTCTTTTCCATACCATACGTCTTGTCCTGCTTATCTTGTTTCTTGTCATATTCATAAGATTCTTGATTTTTTACCAAATCTATGCTATATCTTGACATTTCTCATTTTGTTTATATTTCACTTTTTACTTCTTTCACTCTTTCTGATCTGCTTCCATAGCACATAGCCTTTTGTAGCCCATAGCCTTCCACAACTCATAGCCTTCCATAGCCCATAGTCCCAGACTGCCCTTCTGATTTGATCTACAGTGGCTCAAAAAAGTGTTCCAATGTTGATCCAAAATAAAGAGATTGGCAAATTGTGAAAGAGCAACAATAAATCAGATATAGTACTTGCAGGATGGATGAATATACTTGCTTTTGACATTTTGAAACTACTTTGGTCATGTGATTTGGTTGCCATGAAAGTGAGATACAAGCATTTTGAAATAACATGTCATTGAGACACTTATTTGACCCCACATTTCATTATTGATTTTAGTTCTTTGTATATCCTTTCTTTGCTTGTATCACTGCCTCAAGTCTTCTAGGCATACTCTCAATTAGCTTCTGACACTCCTCAACCTCGATCCTCCCCCACTCTGCTTCAATTCTCTCCCATAGCTTCCAAACTCCTTTTACTGGTCTTTTATAGCTATTGAGCTTTTTTTGAGATGTTGCCAAAGGTACTCAATAGGATTGAGGTCTGGTGACTGTGCTAGTCAGTCAAGGATCCTAATCTCTTGAGATTTGAACCAGTTCTGAGGCCTTTTGGAGAAGTGTTTAGAGTTATTATCCTGTTGGAAGATAATGCTCTCCTCAGGAATACCAGAGCTTTCTATGCTAGAAAGCAGATTGTCATCTAGAATGGACACATACTGCTCAGCATCCATTCTCCCCTCTGCCTTTGCAAGTATCCCCACTCCATTCCAACCCATGGATCCTCAAACCATCAAGAAATCTTCCCTAAACTTCACTGTTTCTTGAATTTTCTTGTCTTGTAGAGGCTTACCTTCTTTTTTTCCATACATACATCCTTCCATCTGATCCAATCCTATTGATTTTTGTCTTATCTGACCAAATAACTCTGGTCTAGTCCTCTACTGTCCAGTCCTTGTGCTTTAGAGCAAAGTCCAGTGTTCTTCTATGCTTGACTAACAAAAAAGGCTTCTTTCTTTTTATTATAGCCTTTAGAGATACAGCCTTTAGAATATTATGAACAGTTTGGGCAGATATAGAAGAGGAAAGGGCAGAGTTAATAAGATAGATGGCTTGAATAGCATTTTCAGCCTTTCCATTGATAATACTAGAGACAATTCTTCTCTTGTCAATAGAGGAAGGCTTGAAAAGGTGTCCTAGCTTGATATTCTCCTTCTTTAGAAGGACCTTCTTGATTACTCTGGCCACAGTAGACTTTCCCAGACCAGTCTTGGATGCAATTTGATAAGCAGAAAGGCCAGATTCAAATAAAAGAATTATATTAGCTTTAGTAGAGGTAGGAATGAACTTTATAATATGGCAAGGTCAATTGAAGTGGGACACAGGGTATTTATATTGCTTGGAATTATGTCACTTATATAATTACACAGCTTAGTAACATAGCAACCATCAATAACTATCAAATTTCTATACTATATATAACATAATAATTGATAAATGCAGGATCAAATAAGTGTCCCAATGACATATTATTTTAAAATGCTTGTATCTTACTTTTATGGCAACCAAATCACATGACCAAAGTAGTTTAGGAATGCCAAGAGCAAGTATATTCATCCATCTTGCAAGCACTATATCTGATTCATTGTTGCTCTTTCATAATTTGCCAATCTTTTTATTTTGGGTCAATATTGGGATACTTTTTTAAGCCATTGTATATTCCTTCAAAGTCTTCACTACCATATACAATCACAAACACCTTTCAATGACTATGAACAAGGCTCATGTTGCATATAAACTGAATAAACTGCATACCACTACCTATGTACTTTACAAATATTTAGAGTTTATGATTCTGATGACTACTACAAATTGCAGGTTTGTATTTTATGGTAATTATGCCAAGACTATCTCTTATCTGCAATCCATTCTATGTCTAGGATTTATGGATCATGGGCCACTTAATGGAAATTTGTATCTTTTTCAATAGGTCTGGATATAAAAAGATAAATAAGAAGTTAAATCATATACAAGCTAAGGATCATAGAGCAGAACACAAGTTTAATAGGACTGCAAATCATAAAACAACTCTAAAGTATGACTCCTGTTAGGAGTCTACTAAAGTGCCTCAAGAGAGAGGAGAAAAAGAGACAAGTCTCTAGAGGAAAAACTAAAAGAACTTAACTGGGGTTCTCTGGTAGTGACTTGGGCCTTTATATACTATCCTACTATATGTACATATTTGTACTGGATCTACTGATTAGTAACTAGAGAAGGAAATGCCCTTGATTCAAGTGAGTCATTGAGGCTATATGCATAGGTATGTACAAGATGGAAATAAAAAACAGGTGTGAAGTATGAGATGTGGTAGAACATCCTTGTGACAAGAAGAGCCTTAATGGAGATGAAAGGGGTGAGGCAAGATAGCAAAAATAGTCAGGTATAATACTAAAGTGAAGAAAGGCTGTGATGACATATGGCAGAGTGAGATCTAGTGAGAAAGAAATAACTAATGGTGATGACAGGACTTAGCATGTCAAACACTTAGTTGCTTATCTGATTAGATTTGATTTGATTCAATAATGAAAAAGGTAAGAAGAAAGTGATGGTTCATAACAGATCACCTGCAGTTCATACTTTCCAATGTAGATTCTCAGGATGCAAAAAATGAAAAATTCTATCTGGTTTTGTAAAAATACATTTCTTAGCTTTATGACACCTTTTCTAACAGTATAATTTAGAGAACCTTTCACTTGGTCAATCACCTTGGAAACAAAATATTTGGCATGTGATTCTATTATGAGAGTATCATGCTTGTGAAATTGTATTAATGGGAAAAAGACACTTTAACTTCCCTTACAGATTATCTCATTAAACATATGCTGTTATCAAATCTCCCCTTCTCAGAAAAGGTGGATTTTCTAGTTTCCTTACAATCTTTACTTCTATTGACAGCAACCACTTCAAATTTCTTGAACCTTTTGATCTTGCTCCTAAGATATAGATGCAGTTTTGTGTCTTCCTTCTTCCAGCCATATGATTATTTACTCAAACACCTCTTCAATAGAATTTCTACATAGAATTCTAATGTGGACTGCTTTACTCATATTTGAATCACTATTTTACATCTGATCTTTGGTGAAAGCTAGGATCTCTTTTCAAATGAAAGAAGAAGCTATCCATGAAGCTCAACATTTTTATTTGGAAAGATGGTGTACAACCTTTGAAAGTTTTTGAAGATTATGGATCTTTTAGGGTGGATGAGGAGTGCTCCATTAATGATATTGAGCACCCAAACTGCAATCATATAGTGATATTCTCTACATTTCCTTCATTCAATACTGTGATTTGTGATATAACTATAATACCATCATATCTTATTATTTTATTGTGTTCTTACCTTATATTCATGCAAGTTTTGGATTTATATAGGATATGAACTATAGAGCTTCACAGAAAAACCACTCACAGCCAGAGAAAATCAGCTCTCAAAGAGTTTTGGATTTCTACTTGGGACTTGAGGGCTCAGGTTCTCATTTTATCCATGGTTGGAGCTATGGGTCTCAACCTGGTGTGCATGAATATGATGATAATATTGGTGAGTCTGATGTTGCTTACAGCCATTAACTTTTCTTATTTCAGTGCTTGCTGTATAGGATACTCTATGGTCTGCCTTGGGTTTCAAGCAGCTCTATGGACAAATTTACAAGTTTTCTCAACAAAAGAAAGTCAATTTCTATCAAGTGGTAGCAAAAGAAACTGCAAACATCTTCCTGAACAACCTTGCCTTTGAGAAAAGCATGCTTCATCAAGCATTTGTGAGAATGGATGATAAATCACATTCATAATACTCTTTATACATATTATGGATGATTAAAAAAAACATTTAGTGGCCCTGTTCAACTGTGAGGATAATCTTGCTGCATGTGCAGTTGCAAAAAGAATTTCATTCCCTACCTTCTTTGAAGTACTCATGTGAATAATGTTAGTGTTCAATTAAGACCAATCAGTGGAAACCATGACAACAAATGGAATATGAACTCCTCCAACCTTATATAATGCTCTCCTAGCTTGTGGTCAGACTTGAGCTTTGAAGGTCAAAAAGGCTCAACTTTTGAACATCACTACAACTTCTGAAAAAGTTTTTGTATTCATTTTATTTTATTGTTTTTAAATTTTGCTTATGGACATCCTTCAGTTCTAAAGTGCTCACTCATAACCATATATCATAGGAACTCAGTCAAATAAGCTGGGCAAAGCAGGTATCAAGAATAACTTGATACACTAGACTTTAATATAACTTTACATTTACAAGAAAATTGATCAGACTTGTATCCAAAAACAATATGCCCCCATATTATTTCCTGTAGAGTATCACATCCCATCCCTAGAATAACTCGAAATCACCAGCTTTGAAAGATATAAGGTTCTTGTACAAAATCATAAGTGAATTGAGTGATGGAGCATAAAATAATGTGTTATTTCCTTATGTTCTTTGCCACACATAGGTAGTTATCCATAGTGGTGATCAGCACATATCTGTGAAGGTAAAGCAGGAGTAAGTCATACAACTAGGGTTTGAAACAGGTTTAGGCATTTAAACTCTAATCAATGATAAAACAGGTCAAATGCTAGTGTTTGGATTTGAATCATTGGACCAGTCATGGAAAGCTGAGTTATCCTAGGCTTTTGTTGAGCAGGACCTTAGTATTTAGTCTGCTAGTCTCAACCTGTAAGTTAGCCAATAAGCACTAGGGAGTTATGTGAGGCTATTTCCTGTAGGAAAACATTTCCAAAAGTTTGTGGTTGCAAGATCACTAGGGATGATAGTATGGATGACAACAGATCAAATGGGCCTTGTAAGAGTACAAAGTATGTTACTCTAAAATGTATTATATTGTCCTGAAGGACATGGAGGAAAATGAAAAACATAGAAAATAAAAGCAAAAAAAGCTAAGAATACAAAGTCTAGCTAAAGCAATGGAATATGGCACCTGGAGAGCTAAGCACCAAACCAACAAAAGTGATGTTTTATGGTCAGAACCTGAATGAAGAGCAATGCAATACAGTGATCAGGGAATCCAGAGTAAATATGTTGAGGTAGTGAACAATATGATACAGAGTTAAGAGGTTAGTATACTGTGACTTTAGAAGATATTAATATACTTTCACAATCCTGGTTTCAACAGTGTAGTCAAAGGTAATTATAGACAAATGTGATTGGACAAACAGTCTAAATACTTTAAGTAGGCTGGGCAAGTTGAAGGAAAAGCAGGTGGACAAGTGGGTTAGACAAATAGGAGAAGGAAAAGAGACTGGATATAGAGAGAGGCAAAACAAACAAACAAACCACTGGGTAAAAACAACAGATGATATGGGCCAGACAAACAGACTAAGCAGGTGAACACAATAAGAGAGCTGGATTGTCTTCCATATTTATGCATCAACATATCAATTGGACATGTGCTTGCCATCAGATCAATCTGCAGTGGTAGCAACTGAGTACAATATACTATGTACTTCCTACGTATAACCATTCCCAGGTCAACCTCCCATTGCCTGGCAAGACTCTAGGGCATGCATCTCTTCATAGCCCTAATCAGAAAAAACCTTATGAAGCCTTAACTTGGCTGTTAGTGTTTTGATCTTGGTTTGATTCTCTGTAAGTTGTTGTATTTTATGGTTGTTGAGCAAATAGAAAATTATTCCAGCAACCTGTGTACATGTATATTATGCATATAAAATTATGTTAAACCCAAGTTCTGGACTGACCTCCTCATTGGTGTGAATATCACTTAGGATAGATAACAAACTGACCACAGCACTGATAGACTTGCTGATTAAGCTGGATAGGCTATAGATTTAGGTCTCCCAATGGAACAAAATTTCTTCACGGAGAACTCTTCTAAAATTCAGAGATGCATCAAACTTCCAACTTCCATATAAAATGTGGATTGACAACATACCAGAGGGGTTATTGTGTTATTGACTTCAGGGATGATCAATTTATTCTGCAATTTTCCCATTCTATTGTCATTGACCAGGATATACTAAACATATTTCTGAGAATCATCCAAGTCTCTGCAAACTTCACACAGGCTATCCAATGAATTTTGATTCTAATTCCAGTCATGATGTGAACATATCATCCAGTGCTTATGGTTGTCTCATAATGTTTTGCCCAGGCTTACAGTGGCTCAAAAAACTGTCCCAATATTTGCATGTTTTGCATTAATTGGCTCCTAACCCTGATAGTCCCTAACCCAGACCTAGCATATTGGTATATGAAATAAAGTACTCACTTTTTGCCTTCTATCTGTGCAAGGATCAAAAAATTCAGTCAAGATCTGATGAAATGGCAGCTATTACAAAATGACAGCTTATTGGGACAGTTTTTTTGAATTTATGCTAGGTAAGGTATTTAATACTTGGTATGACCTCCCTTTGCCTTTATAACTGCTTGAATCCTTCTGCACATACTTTCTATCCATTTCTGACACTCTTTCACAGAAATCTTCCCCTACTCTATCACCATCCTATCCCATAATTGATAAACCCCTGAAGGAGCCTTTTTATAACCTGAGAGGCATCTTTTGAGATGATTACAAGTGTGTTCAATGGGATTGAGGTCTGGAGACTAAGCAGGCCAATCCAAAAGCTTGATACCTTGCTCTTCAAACCAGTTTTGAGCCCTTTTGGAGATATGCTTGGGATCATTGTCTTGCTGAAAGATAACCTCCTTTTTAGAGATTCCAAATTCCTTCATGCTTTGCAATAATCCTCCTTCCAAAATGGTCACATACTGTTTAGCATCCATCCTCTCTTCAACCTCACTCAAAACCCCCACTTCATTCCATCCTATACAGTCCCAAACCATCAGGGATCCTCCTCCAAACTTTACTATACCTTTGACCTCTCTAGAAATTAGTTCTTCTCCTTGCTTTTTCCACACATACTCCTGTTCATCTGACCCAATCCTATTGATCTTGGTCTCATCTGACCATATAATCCTCTTCCAGTCCTCCACAATCCAATGCTGGTACTTAAGAGCAAACTTCAACCTCCTTTTTCTATGGGTAGTAGTAAGAAGAGGTTTCTTTTTCTTCACTACAGCCTTAAGAGAGGCCTCCTTAAGAGTATTCCTGACTGTCTGTGAGCAGACAGGGGTGATGATGATGGAATTGATGAAATGAGTGGCCTCAACTGCATTGTTGGCCTTGCCAGTAATGATTTGCTGGACAATAGCATATTTATTGGTAGAGGAGAGTTTTGAAGATTGTCCTCCATAGTGGTTTTCTTTTTCTAGATAGACTTCCTGAAGGACCCTGGCCACAGTAGACTTCCCTATGCCAGTTTGGGATGCAATTTTTTGACAAGAAAGATCAAGAGAAGCAAAAGAGATGATATTGTCCCTTTGAACTGCATAGAGGTGTTTTATGGGAAAAATTAGGAAATATATTTGTGATGGCATGGTTTATATAGGTGGTATCATAATCTATTATGTAAAGATAACATAATATAGCATTTACCTAAGTTATGTAACAATCTTACAGCACTCCAGAGTCTAATGTATGTAATAGAAACTTAAAGTCAAAAAACTGTCCCAGTAAGCTGTCATTTTGTAATGGCTGCCATTTCATCCAATCTTGACCAAATCTTTTGATCTTTACATGGATAGAAGGCCAAGAGTGAGTACTTTATTTCATATACCCATATGTTAGGTTTGGATTAGGGATTATTGGGGTTAGGAGCCAATTAATGCAAAACATGCAAACATTGGGACAGTTTTTTGAGCCACTATAATATATCTATTATTTCTTCCAATATTTTCCATGTGGACCAAGTTGCTTCCATCAATCTGCAGATCATGCTATACATTTTTTTGATGTCTATGGGTTTGAACTTTCATGCCATGAGCATTTGATAAGAAATAAAATAACCAGCTTATGTTCATCTCATGTATATTTGAGACTGACCAGAGGAGCCAGTCAAAGCATGCAAACAAGAAGTTCTATTCAGATGAAAGGAAAAATATAAAGTATGGCTTAGTATCAATTGAAATGAGGCTATTATTGGATATGAGGAGAATAAGCTGGCAAGATTCAATGCAAGATCTGCTGCCTTTCCTATGGCTCATCAGCTCATCTATTTCCTGCAATATTTCTTCTGGATTTTTTGGAAGGAAACCTTTTGTTAGCTTGACCAAGCAAGATAATAGTGCTTCTCTCCACTGGTACTTTCCAAAGCTATCCTGCATGAATTCTGACCTGTTTGCAATATTCATTAATAGCTTGGATATCAATAGAATTAAATCTACCAGGCTTTCATTCTAAGAAACTGGAATATATACAGAGGGTATACAAACATAGTAAGCAATGATATACTTACCATGATAAATTGCTATAATTCTTTTATCAACCTCTTCTTTCTTCCTACTTCTCACAATTGACACAATGCTTGTATGGTTGCAATTTCTGTGTCCTATATAGACCTGATTCTTTGGATTACAGATATCACATATAAAAAGGGGGCATACTTCACAAGGATTTTCCAGGAAGAAATTCTGAAATGCATTCATCCATTCAGACATAAGCTTTCTTGGATCTCCCAATCTATTTTTTAATCATCATGATTGATTACAAAAATTCATACTGCTTTTTATGCTTTTGTTTATATCAAATCTCACCTCTGCATAATAGTCTTCATAATCCTAAACAAATAGACTGTCCCTTGCCATGTGCTAACACCAGTTTTGGATATTATTACTACAATCAGCATGCCAGAGATACATCTTCCACTTACCTCCAGCACAGAACCTGGACTCAAGTTTCCTATAAGATCAGAGAGTTCATATCCTAGTCCAAGGTTGGACATTTCCAACCAGATCTTCTGGTATATAATAACAGCTTTCTGCTGCATACTGAGGTTATGGCATATAACTTCCTATTTGCAAAGAAAGCATTCAGCCAAAATGACCTATATTTTATTTTTATAAACAATCTATATTGCAGGTCCTATTGTCAACAACTTATTGCAAAGTTATTGAGACAGAATATATTTGAAACATTTTTCTCCCAAATTTTGATTTTTTTCTTAGTCTTGCATGAAAAGAGTGTGAGCCTCACTATAGCCAAGTACTAATCTGAGAAGCAAATTCATCAAATGTCTCAAGCACAGACATTTAAGGAATATAAGTTCAAAAAAAAACAAAATATTTGTTTAAGGGATAGATAATCTAGACCAGACTGCAGCTGAGTTTATTTTTATTTTTTTTCCAGAAGATTGTGATATTTCCACAGACTGTAGTCCCATATCTGACATGCAGAGCCAACTTTCTACAAAAGTTGCTAATACTGCATATATAACCAAAAAATTGGAATTCTGGTGGCCTGGTCTTGCTCAGTATGTTCGCAAGTATGTGGAAGATTGCGCCACATGCCAACAAAACAAATCCAACCCTCACCCCACTGTCCCACTGTTAATACCTATCGCCTCTTCCTGCT
>JBBPMS010000534.1:0-10777 GCA_038090435.1 Phylloporus scabripes | reverse complement strand
AAACTCGATCGTGCTGGTCCGGACCGGGAGAACAGAGTGTCATATGGATGAGTGAGGTCAGACGTGCGAACCCATCTGCCAACCCCTTGCCTTCAGGCCCCGATGCGATGACGTCATCGAGTGGAGAACGGAGACGAGTGAGCTGGGCCCAGAAAACACCACGACCTTGCTCAAGAAGCTCGACTGCATGGATGGGAGATTGATTGCGAAGACAAGCAGAGAATGCATCCACCGCGAGGGACGATGAGAGGGACTTGAGGAGGGCAAGGTGCTGAGGTAATGGTGGTAGAGCGGCTGAATGTTCGACAAGTAATCGAAGTGCTGTTTCATATGCAGAAAGGGCGGTGGGGTGGTGGAACACTTCAGCAGTGTCAACCCATGCTCTGGCGGCCAACAAATCATTTGTAGAGACTGTCTGAGAGACATGCTCAAGCTCAGCATAAAGACTAAACATAGCTTGCTTTTCCTCCATGGCGTCTTTGATTTCCCCGAACAGCTGGCACCGAGAGAAGAGAAGGACCGCGAGATTGTGCAAAAACATGGAGCGATCGGGGTGTCCAGGTGGACAAAGTGAGAGTGCCTCCTGGTCTAAATCGATAGCGTCGTTCAAGTCATCAACCTCGCCGAGTTGCTTGTGCCGAGAAAGGAGATGAGCCGCGAGATTTGCCAAAGACACTGGGCGGCCAGTGTGTCCAGGTGGGAAGAGTGAGAGCACTTCTTTGCTGAGAACAATGACCTCATTTAGGTCGTCAATCTCCCCAAGTAATTTGTAACGAGAGGAGAGATGAATAGCAAGGTTGTTCAAAACCTTTGAGCGCTCGGGATGTCCAGGTAAGCAAAGCGAGAGTGCTTCCTGGTCAAGAACAAGGGCCGTATTCAGGTCATCAATTTCCCCCGACCGGTTGTACCGAAAGGAGTGATGAGTTGCAAGATTGCTCAGAGACTCTGAGCGACGCGGGTGTCCAGGTGGGCGAAGCGAGAGTGCTTCCTTGTCAAGAACAAGGGCCTCATTCAGGTCTTCAAGTGCTCCGAGCTGCTTGTATCGGGAGGAAAGACGATTTGCAAGATTGCTCAATGACGTTGAGCGATCAGGGTGTCCAGGTGGGTGAAGGGAGAGTGCTTCCCAGTTGGAAGTGATGGCCTTGTTCAAGTCATCAATTCCTCCGAATCGCTTGTACCGAGAGGAGAGATGGTTTGCGAAATTGTTTAGAGACTTTGCGCGATCGGGGTGCCCAAGTGGGCGAAGTGAGAGCGCTTCCCTGCCGAGAACAATGGCCTCGTTCAGGTCATCAATCTCTCCCTGCTGCTCATACCGAGAGGCAAGGCTGCTTGCAAGATTGTTTAAGGACAATGGGCGATCAGGGTGTCCAGGTTCGCAAAGTGATAGTGCTTCCCGACTGAGAACAAGGGCCTCATTCAGGTCACCAATCCCCCCAAGCTGCTCGTAGCGAGAAAAAAGATGGGCTACATGATTGCTCAGAGACACTGAGCGACCGGGATGTCCAGGTGGGCGAAGTGAGAGTGCTTTCTGGCTGAGAACCACTGCCTCATTCAGGTCATCAATTTTCCCGAGCTGCTTGTACCGAGAGGAGAGATAATTCGCAAGATTGTTCAAAGGCGTTGAGCTATCGGGGTGTCCAGGTAAGCAAAGCGTGAGTACTTCTCGAGTAAGAACAATGGCCTCGTTCAGATCATAGATCGCTCCGAGCTGCTTGTACCGAGAGGAGAGATAAAGTGCAAGATTGTTCAGAGGCGTTGAGCGATCAGGGTGTCCAGGTGGGCGAAGCGAAAGGGCGTCTCGGCTGAGAACAATCGCCTCGTTCAAGTCATCAATTGCCCCAAGCTGCTGGAACCGAAAGGAGAGACTCTTTGCAAGATTGTTCAGAGATATTGAGCGATCAGGGTGTCCAGGTGGACGAAGTGAGAGTGTTTCCCTGCCAAGCACAATGGCCTCGATCAGGTCATCAACCCCACCGAGCTGCCTGTACCGAGAGAAGAGATGAACCGCAAGACTGCTCAAAGCCTTTGAGCGACGAGGGTCTCCAGGCGGGCGAAGTGAGAGTATTTCCCGGTCGAGAACAAGGACCTCATTCAGATCATCAATCTTCCCGAGCTGCTTGTATCGAGAGGAGAGATGACGTGCAAGACTGTCCAGAGACATTGAGCGATGATCCCCATGTGGGCAAAGCGAGAGTGCTTCCCATCCAAGAACAATCGCCTCGTTCAGGTCATCAATCCCCCCTAGCTGGTTGTGCCGAGAGGAGAGATCGTTTGCGAGACTGATCAAAGCCCGTGAGCGACTCCTCCCGGGTGGGTAAAGTGAGAGTGCTTCCTGGCCGAGGACAATTGCCTCGTTCAGGTCATCAATCCCCCCGAGCTTCTTGTGTCGAGTAGAGAGTTGATTTGCAAGGTTAACCAAAGCTGGTGGACGACTCTTGTCTCGTGGACAAAGGGAAAGTAGCTCTCTGCTGAGAACAACTGCCTCGTTCAGGTCATCAAGGCTTCCAAATTCCTTGTACTGAGCACGGAGACCCTTCACACGCAGAGTCAATGTCGCGATTTGCGCTGCTGTCTCAACATCCAGAGGGCGAACGTCTTGTATTTCGTGAGTGGGAGCGTTTGCTTCAGCGCCTCTAGTTTCCTGCTGGACCTGGGTGACCTGAGAGCGACGTGCCCTTGAACGAAGCAGTTTTACTGCACATGGATGTTCAATACTCCACAAGTTTGTATGGCAAAAGATCGAAACCAATACCTTTGGAACGCAGCCAACGGAACATGATTCAGACGGCGGCTTGGAAAAACACCGGGGTTGTGCCCACCAGTACAATGCGCCTCCGCCAGTTGGGCCAGCAGTCGATAGGGATGAAGCGACCTGAGCGCTTAGTGCCATTTCGGATTCTATATTAAAGACCGGACATGGCTGACGGTATATCTGGAGAATTAGGTGTGCAAATGCTCTACGATGTGCATAGAAAGTGTATTAATTATATACAGTCGAGGTTCACACTCACGACGCAGGGGTCATGACTACCTTGCTATGAGGTAGAGTATGCGATGGAGCACCGTGCCGAAACAAGTACCTGCGTACAAGTATCGTAGAATGTGCAAGAGCACATTGCAGGCGCAAGCACGCAAGATGGGTGAACGGTGGTATGGTGAGTGGAGGTCGTGTTGCATTGAAGCAGGATATCCTACCACTTTGCCTGATGTCGTAGGATGTCATCTAGACGGTTGGACAAACGATGGCAAGCGAATGGACGAAGTTGGCGAGCTGGGTGATGAACAAGAGGGTTGTGACGCAAATGGTACTAAGTGGGGTGAAAGTGGACGGGGGAGGCGAACCAGTGGATGGGTGAACAAGCGATACGCTGGTAAGCGGGGCGCAAACGCACGGGATTCCTTCTCCAACTGGAGTCGGGATCACTTGGAGCAGCTCACCCACTCCCACTTCGAACGAGTTGTTGGGAAAGCGGTAGGCGAGTATCGCCTTGTATTAATCAGAACAGCATACACCAAGTACTTGACCAAGAACACCACTGTCACTCCCTCTTTTCTCTCAACGCGTCGAAAAACCGCGTGACGTCGGCTGCCTCGACAAGCTTTCCCTCGCGCGCAAAAGGGCGCAAATACTCTACAAACTTGTCCCTGCAACATGATGAGCACGCACAACGTGGCTTCGCACAGACGCACCGCATGTCGTTGAATGCGAGGATGCCATCGATGGCGCAGTCGCGCGGGAGACGCTCGAGCGCCCGCACGCCGAGTTCCTCGATTGAAAGCCCTGTATGCTCATCAGGCTGGTCCACCAACCGCGCGGGACACGTACCCGACTCTGGGTCCTCGGGGTGCTCGAACGTCTCCTCCTCGGTGAGCAAATACGGATGTGCCTCTAGACACGGCATGCACTGCGCTCGTCAGCCTTGTTTCGTCAGAGAGGGCGGGAACGCACGCGTGCGCAGCGACACCATCGCTCGCGGAAGCCCTCTGTGAGAAAGACGTCGCCCGCGCCGGCGTCGTGGGCGGCCGTGGCGCGGGGGTTGGCGGGTGGCGCGGTGCATCCCTCGATGCGCGGGCGTTTGGCATCGGGCTCGCGGGAGGTGCGCGCGGGGCGTTTGCCTGTGTTGAGTTCCTCGTCTGCGGACGCGTCGGAGAGGTCGTGGTCGAGACGCGTCCACCTGTCGGCGTCGCGCACGAGGATGATGGTGCCCGGTGTGCCGGCATACCGCCGCACGAGGGGGATGGCGCGGACGCAGGCTGCGCACACGAGCGCGTCGTAGTCGTCGGCGGCGACGAGGGGCGGGGGGAGGTCGTCCGTGTCGGAGTCGGGCGAGTGCGCGCGGAGGGGCGGCCGGTCGCGCAGGTGGAGACAGGATTCGTGGAACCAGTCCTGGTGTGTGTGAGCGGGAAAGGGGGAGCGAGGAGAGACGCACTTCGCATGCGAGGCATTGGATCATGGTCTCTGGTTCTGTGCGCGCGTCATAGGGCCTGGCACAGCGACAAAAGGAGCGACAAAAGTTGGGGCCGTAATGATTTGCGGTGTTGGGGTCCTCCTGGGTGTGGAGTGCACAGGGATGGCTGAGGGCGGTGGTCGGGCAGTCGCAGCGGAAGGCGCGCTTGGGAAAGAGCTCGAGCTGGTCGTGGTCGGTGTGGCAGGCGACGGAGCAGGCTGCGCAGATGCCGCGGGGGGTTGCGCAGGTGAGGCAGAGATGGACGGACTGGCGTATGTAGCCCAGGCCGAAAGTGCAGCGGTCGAACTGGTGGGGAATCGCGAGGGCGGCCTCTTCCAGGAGGGCATCCTGCGAGGCGATCAAGTCAGGCAGAGAGGCCATGTCGATTATGTAACCTTCAATGATCTCTGACCATGACCAAGTCAGATCCAATCCTCCTCACCCTCTTCGCGAACCGCTTCATGAGCGTCGCAGAGGCGATGGGCAGATCACTCAGACAGACGGCGATCAGCACCAACATTAAAGAGCGACTCGACTTTTCATGCGCCCTCTTTGCCCCAGACGGCGACCTCGTCGCCAACGCACCCTACATCCCCATCCACCTCGGATCCATGAGCTTGTACGTCCACCCCAGCACACCACAGCACGCTCACCCCCAGCCAGCGCGGTCAAGTACCAGATGCATCTCCACGCAGGCACCCTCAAGGACGGCGACGTGCTCATGACCAACTCGCCCCACGCCGGCGGATCGTGCGTGCACCTCATCCTCGAGATGCGCGCTCACTCTCCCACAGACACCTGCCCGACATCACCATCATCACCCCCGTGTTTGCGGACACGGGCGACATCATCTTTTTCACTGCCTCGCGCGGACACCATGCCGACATTGGGGGAATTCTACCCGGGTCGATGCCACCCACGTCTGTCAGCCTGGCCGAAGAGGGCGCCGAGATCGTTAGCTTCAAGATTGTGAACGGGGGTGTATTCGATCAGCAGGGTCTGTACGAGTACATGGTGGACAAACCAGCGCTGCACCCGGGCAGCTCTGGCTGCCGCAATATCAGAGACGTGGAGAGCGATCTAAAAGCGGTGAGTCATGTGCCATGCCCGTCGATCGCTCATGTCTCTCTAGCAAATCGCAGCAAATTACAAGGGCGTGCAGCTGATCCGCGCAAGTGAGCCTAATGTGCGTCCATCTACTACTGCTGACCTGCTCTAGTGGTGGACGAGTATGGCCTCGAGACCGTGCAAGAGTACATGTATCATATCCGTGTGAATGCGGAGAGCTCGGTCAGAGCGCTGTTGGTGGATGTGGCAAAGCGGGTTGGAAACGTGTTGACGTCGGTTGACTATCTCGACGATGGCTCGCCTGTGGGTGTTGTGTTGCATGTCGTTGGCGGTACTGATGTTGGATCAGATCCAGCTGAGGGTCGAGATCGACGAAGAGACGGGCTCTGCAGTGTTTGATTTTGCAGGTACCGGGTGTGAAGTGCGGGGCAACCTGAACGCGCCCATCTCTGTCGTGCATTCCGCGGTGATTTATTGCATGCGGGCCATGCTAGACGTTGATATTCCACTGAACGCGGGCTGTCTTGTGCCACTCGATGGTGTGTGCATCTCTTTGGGCGACGTTTTGCTGACGCCGCCCAGTGCGCATTCCCCAGGGATCGCTGCTATCGCCCTCTCGAACTGCCGCCGTGTGTGGTGGTAATGTGCTGACGTCTCAGCGCATCGTCGACGTCGTATTAAAGGCATTCCGTGCGTGTGCCGCCAGCCAGGGATGCACCAAGTGAGTGATTAAGTCTCTGATCAACTCAACTCATGTTGTAGCAATGTGACATTTGGCACTGGAGGCAAGTCCAGCGAAGGTGTGGCTGTGTCAGGGTGGGGGTATTACGAGGCACGTGTCTCTTGGTAATCTTGTGGCTGTACTGACGTGCGCAGACGATCGCGGGTGGGTCCGGCGCGGGTCCTGGATGGCATGGCACGTCTGGGGTGCACACACATATTACCAATACCCGTATTGGTGACGTCGAGATTCTAGAACGGCGGTATCCGGTGGTCGTCCATCGCTTCGGACTACGAGCTGGTTCTGGCGGGGACGGGCGATGGCGAGGCGGGGATGGTGTTGTGCGTGAGATCGAGGTGACGCATGGACTGCAGGTGTCGATCCTGAGCGAGCGACGTGCGCGGGCACCGTATGGGATGGAGGGGGGCGGGGCGGGGCAGATGGGGCAGAACACGTGGATCCGGCACGAAGACGGGCCGCGCCACGTGAATGTAGGGGGGAAGGCGACGATCTGGATGGCCAAAGGCGATCGGCTTGTGCTCCTAACTCCCGGCGGAGGCGCGTGGGGTGCTCCCTCCGCCGAGTCCGCGGCCCGCGAGGAGAGTATTTCCAATTAGGGGGGGTATATAGCGCCGACCAATCAGAGCTGTTTCTGCATGCAGATCCACTTCGCTATCGTTGGTGGCGGTCTCGCCGGACTCGCCTCCGCCTGCGCCCTCGCCGCCGCCGGGCACATCGTCCTCGTCGTCGAGCAGCAGTCGGCCCGCTCCCTCGCATGCTGCCGCGAGAGCGTGTCCTCGACGCCCACCATGACGCAGATATTCAAAGACTGGGGCATCGACGACAGGCTCGCACCCATCGCCATCCCAATCCACCGGATGTCCATTCTCGACGGCAAGACCGGCAAGGAACTCGGGCTCATCGCCGTCGACAAGATCATGGACAATCTCCCCGCCGACTATCTCTCAGCGCAGTACGGCGCACTCTTTCGTCTGTTCTACGACCTAGCAGCAGAAAGCGGCGTACACCTCGTATTTGACTGCCAGGTCGCCGGTCTCGATCCGTGGCAAGGCACCCTCACCTGCACAGACGGCCGAGAGTTCACGGCAGACGTCATCATCGGCGCAGACGGCACGCAAAGTATCGTCCGTCCAGTTGTCCTCGGTCCTTCTGCGCCTCTACCAGAATACGAAAACGTGCTCAACGTATCGTACGTCTGTGCGCGCGTAGACGCCAGACGCTGATCGCTCTACAGCCTCGTCGCTCCTGCCGACGTCGTACGCCAAGACGACGACCTCGCCGCCTTGCTCGACGCAAATAGTGTACGTCACCCTCTTTGCAAGTCAATCTTGACTCACCTTCGCAGTTGACAGGTTGGCTTGCGGACGAGTGCGCGATTGGCAGCGTACTCACAGTAAGTTTCACCCTCGCCCCTCTGCGCTTCCAACACCCCACAGGGACCCGGTCCTGACTGCGACTATTCCATCGCCATGAACATTGCCATACACGACCAGCACGTACGCGATGAATTTCCACTCAGCTTCGAGTCTCTCCGTTTACACCTCTTTGAACCTCGGTGAGCCTCTTCTGTCCACCGTCGACGACTATTAACATTGTTCAGCGCCCAAAGGCTCTTGAAGCTTTCCAACCAACTCTGCAGCACCACGGTTGGCTACTACCCGCCCTTTGACAACTGGGTACATGAAAGCGGAAAGGTCGTCTTGGTCGGAGAAGCCGCGCATCCAATGCCGGTCAGTCTCTACCGCTCGTTACAGAGCGCCCAATGACCCTTGCTAGCCATCCGGGACCCACAATGTCGCCTTGTGCATTGAAGACGCCATGACACTCTCCATGCTCTTTTCCCTTCCCGCCACCAAATACCAAACACCGATGCTCCTCGGCATTTACGAGGAACTTCGGCAGCCACGCTGTGCCTCTGTTCAACGCTACGTGCGGCGAAAACGGGGCATAATCATCATGCCACACGGACCAGGCCAACGGCGGCGCGACGCGCTCCTCCGGAATCAGCGCTCGTTCCACCAAGGCGACGAGCTCGACGACGAGTTTTTGTATACGACTTACACGGGCTTTGTCCAAATATTCGGTTTCAATGCCCGCGAGGCCGTGCAAGACTGGTGGGTGAAGCTGGGCAAGAGCGTATTCACGCGCTCGGAGGATACTGAGCAGAGTGACGTAGATGCACCTATGTCGGTGCCCGTCGTCGTTGATGCCGAGGTCGAACGAGACGGCCCGACATACCCCATTATTTCCGATCCGCTCATTGGCGAGGACGAGGACGTTGCGCGGGAAGTTGAAGCTTATCGGCGGCAGCAATAACGCATAGCACGTACTTGAACGTTTTTATTGTATCGATAGCTTATCTGCCACTGTAACATGCGGGAATAAACTCGTTGGGTTGTGGGCCACGCAAACGAGCTAGGCGCGGCTCATCAAGTGTTCTGCCATGCATCAGTGCAGAATAATCCCGGTCTTCACATACAGTCCGAAATGAGGGTGCGTACCGCCGCATAGAAAGTGCGTAAACGCTCACGTCTTATCTCCAGCTCCCGCCTCCACAAGGCGAACCCATTGTACACTGGGCATAACACCAGTGTTTTCCAAAGCCACGCATATTCGGTCGGTTGCGTTTAAAACTAGGTATTGCTTTCAATCTTTTGCCACAGGAGCTTGCGGACTGACTGCATGCGCAGCCAGACTGTTTCGTTTAAAACCTGTAACCCAAGTTCAGCAGCTAGATACATTGGTCCAGAGAGTATTAGATCTCGACGCTCGGTACGAGCAGTTTGGAAACCTTGATGACCTGAATGAGGCCATTGTTCTTTCCCGAGAAATAGCTTCCCATCCCCTACCTGGACACTTTGGTCGCTATGGGTCTTTGAACAATCTTGCAGATCACCTCACCTACAGATACATGCAGCGCGGGGGGATCGATGACCTGAACGAGGCCCTTGGCCTCAACCGCGAAGCACTCACACTTTTACCGCCCGAAGGCTCTAATCGATCAATGTCTGTGAATAATCTTGCAACTTGGCTCTTGAGTCGATACGAGCGGCTTGGGGGGATTGATGGCCTAGATGAGGCCATTGTTCTCAACCGCGAAGCACTCACACTTCGTCCACCCGAACACCCTGATCGTTCAGCGTCTTTGAATAATCTTGCCATCTGTCTCTCCTCTCGGCACGACCGGCTCGGGGGGATTGATGACCTGAACGAGGCTATTGTTCTCACCCGCGAAGCACTCTCGCTTCGTCCACCCGGACACCCTGATCGCTCAGGGCGTTTGGGTAATCTTGCAGGTCATCTCTCCTCCCGGTACAAGCAGCTCGGGGAGATCGATGACCTAAATGAGGCCATCGTTCTCAGCCGTGAAGCTCTCTCACTTTGCCCATCCAGACATCCCCATCGCTCGATACCTTTAAGCAATCTCGCAGTTCATCTCTACTTTCGGTACGAGCAGCTCGGGGGGATCGATGATCTGAATGAGGTTATTGTTCTCGATCGCGAGGCACTCTCACTTCGTCCACCCGGACACCCCGATCGCTCAGCGTCCCTGGATAATCTTGCAGGTCATCTTTCCTACAGGTACAAGCAGCTCGGGGGGGTCGATGACTTGCATGAGGCTATTGTCCTAACTCGCGAAGCACTCTCACGTCGACCACCCGGAGACCCTGATCGTTCAATGTCTTTGAACAATCTTGCAGTATATCTCTACTTTCGGTACGAGCAGCTCGAGGGGATCGATGACCTGAATGAGGCCATCGTTCTCGATCGCGAAACACTCTCACTTCGCCCACCTGGACACCCTGATCGTCCAGTGTCTTTGAACAATCTCGCAAGTCATCTCTCCCACAGGCACAAGCAGCTCGGGGAGGTCGATGACCCGAAGGAGGCCATTGCTCTTACCCGGGAGGCACTCTCACTTCGTCCACCCGGACACCCTGGCCGCTCAGCGTCTTTAAACAATCTTGCAGGCCATCTCTTCTCGCGATACGAGCAGCTCGGGCGTATTGATGACCTGGATGAAGCTATTCTTCTCGGTCGCGAAGCAGTCTCACTTTTACCACCTGGGCACCTCGATCGCTCAATGTCTTTAAAAAATCTTGCAAACCATCTCTCCTTTCGGTCCAAGCATCTTGGGGACACTGATGACGCCATAGCGGATAAGCATGCATTATTTAGTCTTTATGCTGAGCTTGAGCATGTCTCTCAGACGGTTTCCACAAATGATTTATTGGCTGCCAGAGAGTGGGTTTATGCTGCTGAAGAGTTCCGTCATCCCACTGCCCTTTCTGCATACGAGACAGCACTTCGATTACTTCTTGAACACTCAGCCGCTCTACCACCTTTACCTCAACACCTTGCCCTCCTCAAGTCCCTCTCATCCTCCCTCGCGGCAGACGCATTCTCTGCTTGTCTTCGCAACCAATCTCCCACCAACGCAGTCGAGCTCCTTGAGCAAGGTCGTGGTATTCTCTGGAGTCAACTCACTCGTCTCCGTTCTCCACTAAATGACGTCATC
>JBBPMS010000533.1:0-10838 GCA_038090435.1 Phylloporus scabripes | reverse complement strand
ATAAGATCAATAAGTAATCTGGTATTATCATGTTGGCTTTTCGAAATGTGCATGTTCTCCCCACCACTCCCAAGCCTGGTCTCCAACATGTCCCATAGCGCGTAATATTTCTTTCCTAACTGACCACGACGAAGAGGGCACCATACCTGAGTGTGCCCAGGTGCAATACAGAGACAGGTTGGGCATTGGTAGAGGATGCAATGAATCCTCTGATGGCCGAGGCATCGGCAGGTATAGCATGCTTCGCTATACCTTGCATGATTTGAGGAAAGGTGGTCGTTATTCCATTCAAGGGAATATGCCGCTTCAGCGACATCAATGGCTCTGGCTTCATCAGATACAAGTGGAGAGGACAACATGGACGGGGTTGTTGTGAAGCGGACGAGGCGGTGGTAGGTTTGTCGAGCTAGGTAGGTGTTGACATCTGCGAGGAACTCTGGCATGTCTAGTTGGTTCATGGCGGCAATAAGATCTGCTTTGATAATATTACGGGTGCGGGTGACTGTGAGTTGCAAGTCGTGAGCTGCTTGACTGTGGACTGGGGTGAATACTAGGAGTCCGATAGTCTCTACCTGAAAGTATGTGCTGTAGAGGTGGGCAAGGGCAGACCCGTCGTCAAGATAGCTATCAAGTGCACAGTGTTACGACTGGCTCGGATAGAGTCGGTCGTAGCCCTTCAAAGGTGTCACGGGATCGAAGATATAGCCACACGAATGTGCTATGGGGTATCAAGGTAACGGCCACAAGGATGTGCCGCAGTGTCAAGGGAACAGCCACAGAGATGTGCCGCGGTGTCAAGGTCAAGTGCGGCCACACGAATGCGCCGAAGTGCCAAGGTCCTTGTGTTCTATAGACAACGAGGGAGGCTGCCAAGGTCCTTGAGATTGAAGGCCCACAAGGGAGGCGACAAGGTACAAGGGTTTACGAGGAGAGGTTGCTTTAGGTAGCAACCGAACCGTCAAGGGGGCAAGGGACGAGAGAAAGGGAAACGGGTGCTTGATTGGTTGTACTCGATGACAAGTGGTAGTCGAGGTACAAGAAGGGAGATCAAGCGTAAGGAATACATGAGGAAGACTAAAGGATATATATATGTCTGTGATGAGTTTAGGGCCGGTTCAGTTAGGGCCGGTCATCGAAGGTCAAAGAACATGGTGGAAAAGATGACGTAAGTGAGAACGAGTCATCGAAGCCGATGGACTCGGATAGAACTATGGAGAAAGTGAGCGATGACTAAGCAAGTGGTAACTGAGTCATGTGATGTGGATTAGGTCATCGCGAAAGGAAATAGAGTTCGTTAAAGATGAAGAGAAAAGTAAATCGTAACACATGGGCGAGATGGCTGGAAGTCAAGAGGTTGTGGACATGTGGGGTCACTGTGGTAGGAAGGGGGTCTCGGAGGCAATTGGCATAGTGGGGGACGTCGACGGATGTGATAGAATTTAAGGAATGGTATGTGTTACGACTGGCTCGGGTAGAGTCGGTCGTAGCCCTTCAAGGAGTCACGTGGTCAAGGATATAGCCACACGAATGCGCTACTGGGTCGAGGGTACGTCCACAGAGATGTGACGTAGGGTCAAGGGGGTACGTCCGCAGAGATGCGACGTGGGTTCAAGGATATAGCCACACGAATGCGCTATTGGATCAAGGGGGCGGCCACAGAGATGCGCCGCAGTGCCAAGGTCCTCGTGTTCTATAGACGACGAGGGAGGCTGCCAAGGTCCTTGGGATCTTAGGCCCGCAAGGGAGGCGACAAGGGACGAGAGTTTACGAGGAGAGGTCGCTTAAGGTAGCGACCGAACCGTCAAGAGGGCAAGGGACGAGAGAAAGGAAAAACGGGTGCTTGATTGGTTGTACTCGATAGCAAGTGATAGTCGAGATACAAGAAGGGAGATCAAGCGTGAGGAATACATGTAAAGGAAATGGAGTATATATACTCCTACAATGGGTTTAGGGCCGACAGGTTTAGGGTCGGTCATAGAAGGTTAAAGAATGTGATAGAAATGATGACTAAATGAGAACGAGTCATCGAAGCCGATGGACTCGGATGGAACTATGGAGGATGTGAGCGATGACAGAGCAAGTGGTAACTGAGTCATGTAGATTAGGTCATCGCGAAAGGAAACAGAGTTCGTTAATAGTAAAAGAAAAAGTAGATCGTAACAGTATGTAGGGGAGGAAAGACGGGTAGCAAGACGTGGTAGAGGTGGAATCAGTAACATGGGGAGTCCGTCACTCCCATAATCGTCTTCCTCAACAAGGATGATTCTGTTAGACGATGGTGGAATTTGGTATTCCCATCCAGGGGAAGCATGGGTGGACGATGGAGGTGCGTCTATTATCGTGGATGAAGCGGTGGGGGAATCTGTCTCTAATGTGTCGGTGACAGAGGAAACTGTTGACATGGAGGATGTGGTATACGACGGGGGGGAGCAAGTGGGATGAGATAGTGAGGAGAGAGTGTCATTGTTTTTAGGTTTTACGAAAGGAACAACAACGAGGTGGTAGTGGTGTTGGTGAGGGAGAGAAAACAATGGGGTGAAGGTTCTTATATTCTTCTAGAGCGGACTTTGCATGTTTCAGGTCCCGCTTGGCAATCCACGAGTCTTCTTTGGCTGTGTATCCTTTCCATCGGATCAGGTACATTCGGGCCGTCGGAGCTCCACGATGGCATAGAATCTTTTCAATTTCGTATTTTTCTTCTCCTTTTATTAGATCCAGTGGTGGAGATGGGAAGTTCGGACTGTGTACTTCGTTCTCATGGTAGGAAGATAGAAGAGAGGCGTGGAACATGTTATGAATCTTCCACGTCTTGGGAAGGTGAAGTTGGTACGTGATAGGAGAGAAGACCTTGGTGATGATGACGGGTCCTTCTCGTTTTGGGGCAAACTTGGGATTGGAGATGGAACGTTTCAAGTTCCTGGCTTCGAGCCATATTTTATCTCCTTTCGCAAAAAGGGTGAAGCCGCGATTGTTGCGAGACTTCATTACTTGACGGGCAAGTTTGTGGGCGGCAAGGGCCTCTTGTCTGGCGGCGACAAGGGATCTAAGACAGGTTTCCACTGCAGGGATAGAGGAGTTGGAGATAACTGAGGGGAGGGCACGAGGTTCATAGCCCATCATGAGGTAGAACGGAGATTGGTTGGTGACGGAATGAGGGCAGTGGTTGTGTGCAAATTCGGCATGAGAGATCATATTGGACCATGATCCAGGGTTTGCGCTGCAGAAGATTCGAAGGTATGTTTCGACTTCTTGGTTTACATGTTCCGTTTCACCATCTGTTTGGGAATGGTAGGCAGTGGAAAGGGAGAGGTCATATTGCAGAAGTCAACCAAGCTCGCAGGCAAAGGCAGAGGCGAATTGTGGACCTCGATCAGAGATGATTCTGTTGTAGAATCTGAAGCGGAGGTAGACTTTGTGAAAGAAGAGTGTGGCTACACCCTCGGCGGTGATAGTTTTCTTGGTGGGGCAAAGAATTACCCCCTTCGTAAGGCCATGGTCGACCATGACCAGCAAAGAGTCAAAGCCACCAGAAAGTGGGAGATCTGTGATCAGGTCACAAGAGACCTATTGGAATGGGCAGGAGCAGGAAGAGGCGATAGGTATTAACAGTGGGACAGTGGGGTGAGTGTTGGATTTGTTTTGTTGGCATGTGGCGCAATCTTCCACATACTTGCGAACATACTGAGCAAGACCAGGCCACCAGAATTCAGCGGCGACCAGTTGATGCGTTTTAAGGAACCCGGCATATCCAGCAGAGACGTGGTCATGACAACGGGTAAGGATATCGTGGTGGAGGGTACCCAAAGGGGGAACGTAAATGCAACCTTTATAGGTGAGGACACCGGACTCCAGCTGCCAGTCAGTGAGTCGAGAACGGAATGCATGGGGGATGTCAGAGTTGAGGGTCTGGAGACACTCCAAGACAAGGGGATTGGATTGGGAGGAGGCGGAGATAGCGTCATGCAGCACAGTGTCAATGACGTTGACAAAGAGGGAGTCGGGTAGGAGAATAGTATCTTCGTTGTCATTATCCTCGGGACAGAGGTCAGGGTGGCAGGAGAGGGCATCAGGTCCAGTGAGGAGTCGTCCGGGAACATGGATGATTTTGAGATCAAAATCGGCGAGGTCAAGTAACCAACAGGCTTGTCATCAGTTTAGGTTCTGGGCTTGGCAGAAATAAGTAAGATTCTTGTGGTCAGTGAAAACCTGCACCGGGAATGGGGACCCATGAAGATAATGTCGCCACGATTTAAGGGCACGGATAATGGCAAGGAGTTCCTGATCGTGAATATCGTAGTTGTGCTCTGCGGGGATGAGCGACTGGGAGAGATAAGAACAGGGGTGCCAATCTCCATTGGTGTTGGTTTGGAGGAGGATAGCGCCAGTCGCATGCTTGAAGGCATCGGTGGTGATGGCGAACAGCTTAGAGAAGTCGGAGAGACGAAGAACGGGCTTCGATAAGAAGAGACATTTCAACGCCTGGAACAATTGTTCATAGGAGGGGGTCCATTTCCAAGGGTGCGTCTTCTTGGTGAGGTCAAGGAGAGGTCGAGCGACGGTAGAATAGTCAGGGATGAATCGTCAGTAGAAGTTGGCGAATCCAAGGAAAGAGCAAACATCTTTCACCTTGGTGGGAGTCAGCCAGGAGGCAATCCTGTTGAGCTTGGCGGGGTCCATGGCGAGGGAGTCTGGTTTGACGATCATCCCAAGGTACTCTACCTCGAAAGTGGCAAACTTGCATTTTTCGAGCTTCAAATGGAGGTCGAGTTCTTTCATCCATTGAAGAACTCGCTTGGTACGTTCTTTGTAGGTCTGTTCATCAGGAGAGAAGATGAGAAGGTTGTCCATGTAGATGACGAGCCATCCTTCAGTGATCATATCGCGGAAGGAGTCATTTATGAAATATTGGAATATGGCGGGGGAGTTGCAAAGACCGAAGAACATGACCATGGGTTCGAAGAGCCCCTTATGGGTAATAAAGGCAGCTTTCCATTGGTGCCCATCTTTGATACGGACGTTGTTGTAACCCCAACGAACGTCAAACTTGGTAAAAACACAAGCGCCCTTTAGTTTATCGAGGAGGTTGGAGATGAGAGATAGGGAATAGGCGTCTCGTTGAGTCGCCTCGTTGAGCTTTCTGTAGTCCTGACAGGGACGGATATGTTTCTTGATGCTTTCAGGGTCTATCGGGTCTATTCCCTTCTTCTGAACGAAGAAGAAAGGGGAGGCTTGTGAAGAGTTGGAGGAATGGATTTTCCCAGAGGTGAGGTTTTCTTTAATGAACTTCTCGGTAGCTTCTCGTTCTATGGGAGAGAGGGGGTAGACTTTCCCGATGCTTGGGACAAAGTCATCGCGGAGGTTGATTTCATGATCGTAGGGGCATGACAAGGGAAGGTGTTGACTTGCTTCTTCTGAGAAGACGGAAGCATAGTCTGAGTACTCTGGAGGGAGGACGACAGGTGGTTTCGCCTTTTCTTTGGCAGCAGAGAGTTCAATAGCCTTGGTAAGCTTCCAAACGACGGGGGAGTACGGGAGGAAATGTTTGACATCTCCTCGAACAATTCGACAGAGATGGTAGTTGCAATGTTCTCATTCAAGATATTGGTTCTCAGATTCTTCATCTAAGAATTTGTAGAGTCGTTCATCAGTGACAGCGTCAACATGAACATGGCGGGAGGGCGAGGTTTGAATCTTTGGAGGAGTTCATCGTGTCATTGTTTGTCTGCGGTGAAGAAAGAATATAGTTCTTTAGATTTGTCGTAGGTCTCAGGGATGGAAATGGTCTGTCTCGACCAATCAATGGTGGGGTTCGTAAGGCGTAACCAAGGAAGTCCAAGAATGACATTTTCTCAGCCACAGTTCATGACGTAGAAAAGAGTTTTTTGAGCGACCCCTTTGATGTTGAGGTACAGGGTGCATGTGAACCGGATTCCTCCGTTTCGGTTGACGGTCTGGTCGACATTTCGTACTTTGAGGGGGACATCGAGTTTCTGTGTGGGAATGCGATGTTTGTGGACAAAGTCCCAGTCGATGCAGGAGATATCTGGACCACTGTCAATAAGGGCTCGGGTATCAATGACTTTCATGGTATGCAAGAGGGAGATCAACTGTACTGGGATTTGCATAGATTTACCGGTGATCGATACAAGTACAGGCGTACACGTAACTGAGGGGGAGTCTGGCGTTGACTCAGATCCCCGTTTCAAAAACTCTTGTTCCAAGTAAAGCCTACCTGCGCTACCTTGGTTTCGTCTTCATCATCATCCTCAAAGTCAATAAGACGGGGGAGATCGTCCTCTTTGGCGACTTTTTGGACACATGGTTTCGGGGGGGAAGAGAAATGAGGACAGTTAGAGCTGGAATGTCCTTTCTTGTGGCAGCGGAAACATAGTCCTTCTTTCATGCAATGTTTTCATTCCTCAGTGGTCAATTTCAGAACCTTGATGGAGTCGACGTCCATGGCGTTAGGATCTCTAGTCTTTGGGGTAGGGGTGGTGGTAGGGGTAGAGAATGAATGGTAAGCATTACGGTTTTGAATTAAAGACTGGGTTTTCTGCCATAACAATTCATATCGTATGGCCTTGGTGTATCATCCCTCAATTTTGGTTGGGACGATCTCGGCGTTCATGATTCTAGTCATCAAGGTGACAAGGGTTCCTTGAGAGAAATAACTGATGAGGACATTCTCATCCATGATGTTGGCAATCACCACATTGTTCTTGAATTTGGCAATGTACGTGGTAAGGGAGGGAGAGTAGGATTGGTCACGACGTTTGACCATTTTGGTGTTTGTCAGCCAATGGATGGCATTGCCGACAGTGTCTTGGTGTTTGAATGCTAGCTCAAAAGCTTCAGTGAAATCTTCGAACGTTCCGAGGTCTGGGGTAGTGCTGGCAAGGCACTTCTGGTGGAAGGTGTTGGCCCAGGTGAGAGCCGAGCCCTTGGTCATGTAAGATAGTGCGAAGGCTACCTGCTTGGCGTCGTTGGTGTAGACTTCCTCGTTCACGAGGAGGTAAAATTTGACAGAGTTAAGCCATTGCATGGCTTTTTTGTAGGATCTGTCATAGGGCTTGGGCGCTCCGATGTGGAGTTTAGTGGGTTTCGTTGAAGAGCTAGTGGGAGGTATTGGTGCAACAGAGGAGCAGGGGTTTCATGGTGGCAGGGTGACAGGGGATTGTAGGGAGTCCAAGATGTCTTGGTTTCTTTGTGTGTCGGTGGGCGTGGAGAGAGTAGCAAGATTGTTAGCAAGATCTTCTATGGTGAGCTGCTGTTCAAGGGTAGGAATCTGCTTGTCTGAGTCAGATGCAAAGATATCCTCTTCGTCAGAGGGACGTGGTTCAGTGGGTTCCAGGGATGTGTCTTGTTGCACGTTTTTACGCCAACTGGGGGTGGGTCGTAGGGATGAAATGGTGGAGGTTCACAACAATGGTAACCTCAGGTAGACGCTTGATCTTTTGTTACGACTGGCTTGGGTAGAGTCGGTCATAGCCCTTCAAGGTGTCACAGGGTCAAGGGGTTTGGTCATGGAGGCATGACTGGGTCAAGGGTACGGCCACAGAGATGCATCAAAGTATCCAGGTGCGGCCACACGAATGCGCTGAAGTATCAAGGTACGGCCACACAGATGTGCTGAAGTGCCAAGGTCCTCGTATTCTATAAACAACGAGGGAGGCTGCCAAGGTCCTTGGGATCGAAGGCCCACAAGGGAGGCGACAAGGTTCAAGGGTTCTCACGAGGAGAGATTACTTTAGGTAGCGACCAAACCATCAAGGGGGCAGAGGACAAGAGAAAGGAAAACAGGTGCTTGATTGGTTGTACTCGATAACAGGTAGTAGTCAAAGTACAAGAAGGGAGATCAAGCATAAGGAATACATAAGGAAGATGAAAGGATATATATATGTCTGTGATGGGTTTAGGGCCAGTGGGTTTAGGGCTGGTCATAGAAGGTCAAGGAACATCGCAGAAAGGATGACTAAGTGAGAATGAGTCATTGAAGCTGATGGACTCGGTTGGAACTATGGAGGAGTGAGCGATGACCAAGTAAGTGGTAACTGAGTCATATGATGTGATTAGGTCATCATGAAAGGAAACAGAGTCCGTTAAAGATGAAAAGAGAAATAAATTGTAACAATATGATTGTTTTAAGACAGCAATGTCATTGAAAGGGTTTTTTCACTTTTGAATTGAAAAAGATATTAGATACTACTAGTACTTGGTATAACCTCCTTTGGCCTTGAGAACAGCCTTAATCCTTCTAGGCATGCTTTCAATCAACTTCTGACACTCCTCAACTGGTATCTTTTCCCAAACCACCTGAATCCTTTCCTACAATTCCAAAATCCCTTTAGGAGGATGTTCATACTTTGTCAATCTCCTTTTAAGGTAACTCCAGAGATGCTCAATGGGATTTAGATCAGGAGACTGTGCAGGCCATCCATAGTATCAAATTCCTGCTCTTCTAGCCACTCCTTCACCTTCTTGCAAGTATGCTTGGGATCATTGTCTTGCTGAAAAATGGTTTGAGGAGGATTATGACCATAATACTTTAGGGTATTAAGGAGTTTATCCTTCAAAATTTGAAAGTAAAGATCCCTATCCATCCTACCATCAATTTTGGCAGCATAGCCAGTTTTCTGCCAAGTCATGCAACCCCATACTATCACAGAATCACCTCCAAACTTGATAGTCCCCTCCATAAGCTTATCACTAAGGCCCTCACTTGGCTTTTTCCACACCCATTTATGTCCATCTGACCCTAGACGATTGATTTTAGTCTCATCTGACCATATTACCCTTTTCCAGTCCTCTATAGTCCAATCTTTGTGAGCTTCAGCAAAATCCAAATGAGCCTTGTGATGCTTAGCAGAATCAGCAGAAAGACAAAAGTGTTTGGACTTGACTATTGCTTTCATGCCTGATTTTTTCAAGTGAAGGTGGACAGTATTGGCAGACAGAGGTTGGTTGATGATATTGGTGAGTGCTTTGGTCACCTAGACAGCATTTTCAGCCTTTCCAGTGCAAATGAAATATTGAGCATGACGAATATTAGTGGCAGAAAGCTTGGTAGGATGACCTCCAAGAGACTTTGAAAGAGCAGAATGCTCTTTGGAGTGAAGCCTGGATGTAGTGGAAGTGCTGACACCAGTTTGCTTGGCAATATCTTCACCAGAGCAACCAGCATCAAGTAAAGAAAAAACTCTTTGTTGTTGAGCAAAAGAAAAAGATCTGACCATGATAGTGGTTGGGCATCAAGAAGTGTGGGAACTTTTTTAAACTCAAACACAATATTTATTGTGTATCTTTGTTTGTATGCTCAAATAATTGCAAATCTATTCAGAATCTCTGAGATATCTATATAAAGTACAAAAGTGAAAAAACTCTTTCAATAACATTGCTGTCTTAAAACAATCATATCTCCACCAATACTGAGTCAAATCACATGGATAAGGGACCGATTTGTAGCCAATGGTTTTTACTCTGTTTGGCTTCCATATAGCTAAGCGAAATTCCCAGGGGTGTTTGCGGTGCACTTCACGCACCACATTAGGGTTAAACATTGAAAGGGTTTTTGGAGTCACTGTAAGATAAATGGTTTGGAGTGATACTATCATGGATCCTTCATTGAGTAGTTGGCTCAAGATACAAGCTTGAGCTGGGTCTTCTAAGAATCTGACATAGAGCATATAGTGGCTCAAATAAGTGTCCCAATATTGGGGCATTTTGGAAAGACTTGATATTTGCAAAAGAACTAAAATGTATCAGCTCTAACCCTTGCAGGGTCATAAATAGCCCTGACCCCTGCCCTGAAGATAAGCCCTTAGTCATGTGATTTGGTTACCATAGGATTGAGATATAATCATTTCAAAATGACATGTTATTGGAACACTTATTTGATCCTGATGTTATCAGTCATCATTTGGTAAATAACATAATGTTCTAATGGATCCTGTGCTTCAACCCTGTCTCATTATGTAACTTACATAACCCTAAGCACTATAAAGGGCAGAGATTCTATCCAGTTAACCCTACTTTACCATGAAGCCCATTTCTACCTCTGCTAGAGCCAATATCCTTTTTCTCTTTGAATCTGGCCTTTTTGCTAGGAAGATATCCTCCCAAACTGGTCTAGGGAAGTCTACTGTGGCCAGGGTTATCAAATAGATTCATCCAAGCAAGGAAAACATCAAATTAGGCCCTTTTTTCAAGTTTTCTCCTACTGACAGAAGAATTATCTCTAGTATTACCTCTGGCAAGGTTGAAAATGCTGTCCAGGCAACCCATCTCATCAATTCTGTCCTCTCCTCTCCTGTCTCTTTCCAAACTGTTTGCAATGTGCTAAAGTCTGCATCTCTAAAGGCTATAGTCAAGAAAAAAAAACCACTCCTGTCTGTTAGGCATAGGAAACATAGGTTGGCCTTTGCTCTCAAGCATCAACACTGGACTATGCAGAACTAGACTAGGGTAATTTGGTCAGATGAGACCAAGATTAATAGGATTGGGTCAGATGAAAGGAAGTATGTGTGAAAAGTGGCAGGAAAACCTTTGCAAGACAAGGAGATATAAAGAACAGTAAAGTTTGGAGGAGATTCCTTGATGGTTTGGGAATGCATGGGCTGGAATGGAGTGGAAATTCTTGCAAAGGTGGAAGGGAGGATGAATGCTGAGCAGTATGTCTCCATTTTGGAGGATAATCTGCTTTCTATCATGGAACATTCTGGAATCCCTGAGGAGAGCATTATCTTTCAACAAGATAATGACCCCAAGCACACCTCTAAAAGAGCCCAGGAGTGGCTAGAATCTCAAGGTATCAAGGTTCTTGATTGGCCAGCACAATCTCC
>JBBPMS010000531.1:0-10897 GCA_038090435.1 Phylloporus scabripes | reverse complement strand
CAAATCACATGACTAAGGGCTCATCTTCAGGGCAGGGGTCAGGGCTATTTATGACCCTGCAAGGGTTAGAGCTGATACATTTTAGTTCTTTTGCAAATGTCAAGTCTTTCCAAAATGCCCCAACATTAGGACACTTATTTGAGCCATTGTATGCATTAGGAAACCTACATTTTTTCTAAATGATCTAAATTGGTATAATGGTCTAATTTTAGACCATTTAGATGATATTAGATGTTTAGACATCCTAAAACTGTTTATCAGCTAATTATCCAAGTGACTAAACATCTAAAATCACTAAGTCATCTAAAATTAGACCATTAGATCAATTTAGATCAAACTTAGACAATTAGACAAGTCAGAAAAAATGTAGGTTTCCTGATGTGAGCAAATGTACTGTACTTCATCCAAGCTGTGACTAGACATACATAAGCCTAGGTACACCTAACTAATCATTGCAAGTTTTCACTGGGCTTGATCCATCATCACATCTCGGCTATGAGCATAGGCATACAGTACTACACCAAGCAGGATGCTATGCAGAAGCAGTTGTAACCCTTGACACGATATGTATTATCGAAACTCGAGGAATTCACCGACACAGGCGTTCGTGGTGGGCTATTTCACCAATGTCATCAGTCATATTGACTGACGAGTGGTAGAACTTCAACCTCGATATGCCGACGCGAAATCTACCATTGGGCATATCATTCGCGCTACCATCTCCCACATGCCACGGGTTCGCATTGATACTACCATAGGTCAGCTGCTCGACAGAACAACAGGTCGAAGCATTTGAGGTGCTTCCAATGTTCAATGAACTCGTATCATCTATGTTGCGAGAGGTAGACTATGCGTGGATTCGAAGGGAGGTGAAAGAGTTCTACCGATACGTGACGTTCTTGTAAGAATTTCTTTCTTCACTTTACACCTTCATGATTCTAAAACACTCCTGTACATATCACAAAAGTTCTCTCATGTTCTATTACAGTCTATTTCTCATGACATAGTTGCACATGTTAACCACAAGGCTGGCACTATAAAAGTAGTCGGTCTGTACAATGTATTTTCCCTAGTTTGGGAATTCTCATTCATCATTTGCATTAGCTCACTTTGAGTGATTGCGTCTGAGTCCTGAAATAATTCCAAAACTATCCTTCTTCGTACCGCGCACTTGCGCCCTACTTTGCTACTCCTACTCTATCTGCCTTTGTTGGGAATACTTCATCCCCGATACTGTCCATATACTCCTTTACATATTTGTGCACCCCACACCTGGACTCGAGGGTTAACGAGACGCTCACTTTGAGCAGGGATTTATCCCAAACGAGGAAGCCTCTCATACTTCAGGGCTGCATATATGCTCGTCCAGCGTTATAAATAAGGATAAAGTTGCTTTTTCCGATAGTGCACTACAGACGGTTTTTGGGTGATGTCGACCCAAGCATGTTGGTAGCACGATATACCAATTCACCCACCGTTACGAGCCCTTGGTGTGAGACTTGTCACTAAACCAGCGTCATCAGGTTGTGTCGATAAGGTCTTTTATCTCGACTTAGACCTGTGACACTCTGACCTCGACCACGACTTCGACTTGCCGCTGGAACGATTAGTGGTGAAAGAAGAAGAAAGAGACCCACATTCTACCACATTTGGACTTGATTCATTGAGAGACGCATACGCGTGTATCATTGAAGCTCGGTCATTGCGAAACTGGATTCCCTGACATCATCTACTTCCTCTGACTCATTCCCACCACCCTCTCCTAGAATGTCAGACCCCTCTCAACTCATCCAAATGACCTGTGATGAATTGAACAACCTCATCGCCCGCACCTCCCGTAGTGCCATTCTCGACTTCGAGATGTCACAAACAGCCAAGGCAAAATTCACCCTTCCCAACATGGTCACTCTGACCACCGCACCCGAACTACCAAGCAACACCCCAAAAATTGGCAAATCATTCATGCCAAAACCAGAGAACTTTGGTGGCGAAAGACGAAAGTTCTTCGCATGGTGGAGAACTGTAGTCCTGTATCTAGGAGGGTTTGAGGAAACCCCAAATGACCAACAAAAAATCATGATCGTACTTGCACTCATGCAAGACGGACCAGCAGGAAGGTTCGCAAATATGTACCTCGATGCAAATGCAGCACAGTTGCAATGTGCCAGTTTCGAGGAATTCTCAAAAGCAATAGCTGTAAACTTCGCACCAGCCGACATCAAACGAAAGGCCCAAGATAAGCTAACCACACTCAAACATAAGACCAATGAGTCGGTTGAAAAATTCTGCCTGCAATTCATGCAATGTGCAGCAGAAGCAGGCTATGATAAACCAAGCAACTCAACGTTCCTCATCAATACGTTGAGAAAAGCCGTGAGATGGGACATCATCGAATATGTAGAGACGTCCCAAGCCCAATTAATCAACAGCACTGACATTGACAAGTGGATCTACACCCTCATCTGCGGAGAACGAATTCGTCAGGAGATGATGGATAGGAAGCGCGCCTCGACTGTGCCAACTACTCCTGCTCCCAAAACATTCAATCCCGCACAAGGCTATGTCAGTCCAAGGTATAAAGGAAAAAATCCCATCTCAAACTTCTTGCCCCGCTCCGCTTCAGTCACCACACCCACTACCCAGACCTCTCCTGACCCTAACCGGGTTGGCATGTTCACTGGGCAAGGCATCCCAATGGATTTGTCTAAAGCTCACGCCGAGGGCAAATGTTTCAAGTGCGGCAAACCCTGGCCATGTGCCGAACATGTTCACAAACTGTGCACTGTCCGCACCATGGTTTTTCGAAACCAGCAGATCTCATACACCACTGCCAATGAATTGGCTGACGCCATTCAAAGGATTGAAAAGGATTTTCCTGCCGGAGAGCAGAATTGAGATTGACTGTTTCTCCTAATACTATTTCATCTACATCCTGTACTACTACTGCATGTGTTCCCTCTCATAATAAATTCGCTGTTCTTCCCGTTGATGAAATAGAGATCTCCGCAATTGAGTTCACAAAAATGAGCCCCAACGCTCAAAAGCCAGAAAGAAAGAGTGCCGCAGCTACGGGTTTTGACCTATACGCCGCAGAAACCAAGACCATCCTCCTACGAAAACGCGTACTCGTAGGAACCCAGATCGCAATGGCAATCCCCAAAGGCACCTATGGAAGAATTGCCCCACGATCTGGCTTGGCAGTAAAAGGAATAGATGTGGGTGCTGGCGTGATTGATTCGGACTACCGAGGAGAAATTAAGGTACTTCTGATCAACCATGCTGATATACAATTCAAAATAAAATCTAGGGATCGAATCGCTCAACTTATCATTGAAAAAATTAAGCAAGAAGAACTAAGGGAAACCAAAGTTCTCAAAGAAACTGAGCGAGGAGACAAAGGTTTCGGTTCTACTGGAACAAATGACAAACCCCAGATTCGAATCCTCCAATGACCATCCAAGACTGAGTCGTCTCCGAAACCCACGGCGATCCATTCTGACCAAACAGATAAGCGGTCTGCTGTGTGACCTGCTGAGTCGTCTCTGGTTTTATGGTGATCCTGAATAAGGATAAGTCAGCTGTAAGGCATTGGATGAACACTGTCGATCCTTGGACTTCCCAATGGATCAAACAAGTAGTCGATCACACTGATCTCAATCGATCAATTAAGCATGTTCGATCTTTTGTTCACGAATCAAGGTTTAATGAAGTATCTCCTCAACTTATCTCACAACTTAAAGGGATGACTTCTCTCGCAGCCCAATTCGTCCTCCGCAAGCTTCAACATAGACCTAAGTTCGTACAATGAAAAAGATCCAGCAACACATTCGAAGTATCGACCCAAATCTTGACTCCAGCAGGTGAAACCCTAGACGTAGTAGCTTTGCTTGATTCAGGATGTACCAGTACAACGATGGACGAACGATTTGCTAAAGAACAGGGACTCAAAACATATGCATTACCTAGATGTTATGATTTACTTTTCTTTCTTTCTTTTTGAACTCCGTTTTCTTTCGCAATGACCTAATCACATCACATGACCCAATTACCACTTGCTTGGTCATCGCTCATTCCTCCATAGTTCCAACCGAGTCCATCGGCTTCAATGACTCGTTCTCACTTAGTCATCTTTTCCACCACATTCTTTGACCTTCTATGACTGACCCTAAACCTGTCAGCCCTAAACCCATTATGGGAGTATATATACTTCGTTTCTCACTCATGTATTCCTTACACTTGATCTCCCTTCTTGTACCTCGACTACCACTTGAGTACAACTAATCAAGCACCCATTTTTCCTTTCTCTCATCCCTTGCCCCCTTGACGGTTCGGTCGCTACCTTAAGCGATCTCTCCTCGTGAACCCTTGTACCTTGTCGCCTCCCTTGTGGGCCTTCGATCCCAAGGACCTTGGCAGCCTCCCTCGTCGTCTTTAGAACACAAGGACCTTGGCACTGCGGTGCATTCGTGTGGCCGTCACCTTGACCCTGTAGCACATTCGTGTGGCTACATCCTTGACACTGCAGCACATTCGTGTGGCCGTCACCTTGACACCCCGGTGCATTCGTGTGGCCATGCTTAACCCCCCTTCGTCGCACTCCCATGGACGAACCTTGACCCTGTGGCACATTCGTGTGGCCATACCTTGACTCGACGGCACATCTCTGTGGCCGTACCCTTGACCCTGTGGCACATTCGTGTGGCCATACCTTGACACTGCGGCACATCTCTGTGACCGTACCCTTGACCCTGTGACCTCTTGAAGGGCTACGACCGACTCTACCCGAGCCAGTCGTAACACTAGACCTATCCTTGTATATAACGCAGACGGTTCGATTAATAGTGCTGGATCTATCAAGGAATTCGCTATCGTAGAATTGGTGATTAACGATCATCATGAACAAATTGCCATGGCCCTGTCGAACCTCAGCACTCACCCAGTTTTCCTTGGATTTGACTGGCTCGCTGCACACAACCCCACAATCGATTGGCGAGAACAAACGCTTAAATTCACGTGTGATCACAACGAGATCCCAGGCCTATTACCATGTGATGACGATAACGACGAAGACAGAGAACCTGAATGCTTGTTTACGATTGATCCCGAATACATCAACAATCTTTCCACCGACATCGCGATCGAAACAAGCAAAGTGAAACAAGCTAAGACCTTTGAAGAAGTCATGCCCGATGTCTATCACGATTTCAAGGATGTCTTCGTCAAAAAAAATGAACTTCCACCTCGTCGCCCATGGGACCATGCCATTGAACTGCTACCAGGAAACCATAAGGTCGATTGCAAGACCTATAATCTCACTACTGCCGAGCAGAAGGAGCTCAATGATTTCCTGGAAGAAAATCTCAAAACTGGTCGAATTCAACCTTCCAAATCCCAATTCGCCTTCGCCTTCTTCTTTGTCAAAAAGAAAGACGGAAAACTTCGTCCTGTTCAAGACTATCATAAACTCAACAATATCACTGTCAAGAACCGTTATCCTCTTCCTCTTATCTCTGAGCTTATCAACAAGCTCAAAACCGCCAAATACTATACCAAACTTGACATTCGTTGGGGGTACAACAATATATGGATGAAGGAAGGTGACGAATGGAAGGCTACATTTCGCACCAACCGTGGACTCTTTGAACCATTGGTCATGTTCTTTGTGCTCATGAACTCCCCTGCTACGTTCCAAACGATGATGAACCACATATTCCGTGATCTCATTAATCGTGGTAAAGTAGTCGTATATATGGATGACATTATGATCTTCACTATAACATTGGCTGAACATCGAACCATCATTAGAGAAGTTTTACAAATCCTGCATGATCATAAGTTATCCCTTAAGCACACCAAATGCGACTTTGAAACCATGGAAACGGATTACCTTTGTTATGACTGGCTCAGGTAGAGTCGGTCGTAGCCCTTCAAAGATGTCACGGGGTCAAGGATATAGCCACACGAATGTGCTACAGAATGTCAAGGTGACGGCCACAAAGATGTGCCATGATGTCAAGGTCAAGTACGGCCACATGAATGCGCCGAAGTGCCAAGGTCCTCGTGTTCTATAGATGACAAGGGAGGCTGCCAAGGTCCTTGGGATCGAAGGTCCACAAGGGAGGCGACAAGGTACGAGGAGAGGTCGCTTTAGGTAGCAACCGAACCATCAAAGGGGCAAGAGATGAGAGAAAGGAAAACGAGTGCTTGATTTAGTTGTATTTGATGACAAGTGGTAGTCGAGGTACAAGAAGGGAGATCAAGCGTAAGGAATACATAAGAAAGGTGAAGGATATATATATGTCTACGATGGGTTTAGGGCCGGCGAGTTTAGGGCCGGTCATAGAAGGTCAAGGAACATTGTAGAAGAGATGACGAAGTGAGAACGAGTCATCGAAGCCAATGGACTCAGTTGGAACTATGGAGGAAATGAGCGATAACCAAGCAAGTGGTAACTGAGTCATGTGACGTGATTAGGTCATCGCGAAAAGGAAACAGAGTTCGTTAAAGTAAAAAGAGAAATAAATCGTAACAACCTTGGTCTCATCGTCTCAGAGGGAGAAATCAAAATAGATCCTGGGAAAGTCAAAGGAGTGATAGATTGGCCAGTACCAACCTGTCGCAAGGAACTCCGTGGATTCCTAGGCTTCCTCAGTTTTTATCATCGATTCATCGAAGGATTTGCAGCAACCGCATGACCTCTCAACACGTTAACATCAGAAAAACAACCTTTTGTGTGGTCCCCTGCTTGTCAAACAGCATTTGAGACTCTTAAGACCAAAATTACTTCCGCTCCTGCCCTTCGTATGCCCACAGACACCGACCCCTTTCGTATTGAAACCGATGGCTCAGGTATCGGACTAGGCGCCATCCTCACACAAAAACAAGACAACCGTTGGCACCATGTCATGTATATCTCTCATTCCCTCAGCGATGCCAAGCGCAATTACCACGCCGCTGACCTTGAACTCGCTGCCATCATTTTCGCCCTTAAGGAATGGCGTCATTATCTCCTCGACGCCACTCACCCCTTCACCATACTCACTGACCACCAAAACCTGACATATTTCACGAAACCCCAGGATCTTAGTCGACACCAAGCTCGATGGTACCAGACCTTATAGGAATACCATTATACCATCGAACATCGCTCCGGGAAAACTAACCCCGCCGATCCTCTGTTCCAGAGGCCAGACTTTGAAAAGGGGGAAATGTCTGACAATGTCAGCATCACCATCCTCCCACCCACCATTTTTGCGTCACCACACTCGACGACAAACGACAAGTCTTCTTCAATGGAGATCCTTCCCAAAAGGGTGGACACTCGTGCGTCATCGCAAAAACAGTCGGAAACGATTGAGTTAATGGTGACAAAAAATCAATTTCACACGGAAGCCTTTGTCAAGGAAGGTTTGAAGCTTAAGAACTCACCTTGGTATGAAAAGGACGGACTCATTCACTGGAAAACCCTGCTCTACATCCTGCCTAATCCCCAACTTCGCAAAGAAGTCATCAAACAAAACCACAACCATCCCCTAGCAGGTTACCCAGGAGTCTGGCGTACCCAAGATCTGATCAAAACTCGCTACTTTTGGCCCACAATTAAACGAGATATTCAACAATATGTCAAGGGTTGTGATAAATGTCAGAGAGTCAAACCTGACACCCAAGGAAAGAGAACACCTCTAAATCCGAACGCCGTTCCCAATGCCCCATGGGAAATCATATCCGTCGATCTCATTGGCCCACTCCCAGAGTCCAAGGGCAAAAACGCCATTATGGTCATAGTAGATCGCTTTTCAAAAATGATACGACTATTCCCCACTACCACAGAGATCTCTTCCCAAGGTGTCACAAAAATCTTCCACAATAAAATTTTCAAGCTTCACAGAATTCCTTAAAAAGTCATTTCTGATCGAGGCCCCCAATTCGTCTCATCGTTTATGAAGGAACTTTATGCACAACTGCAAATCGAGGGCAATCCATCCACCGCATATCATCCTGAGACTGATGGTCAAACAGAACGTATCAACGCCTGGGTAGAACAATACCTACGCCTTTATATTAACCATCGTCAAACGGATTGGATTGACTGGCTCTCGATTACAGAATTCGCTCACAATCAAATGACATCCTCCGCCACCACCTATTCCCCATTCCTTCTAAACTACAGACAACAACCTCGATCAGGATACGTGCAGAAATCCCCACAGAGAAACCCAGCAGCCGTTGACTTTGTCGACGAAATGAAGACCACTCAATAATTAGCAAAGTCAGCATTGAAGATGGCTGCTTACGACATGAAGCAATTCCATGACCGAAAGGTCCGACCACCTGTAAAATATAAAACCGGTGATCTTGTCCTCCTCGAATCTACTAACATCTGCACTGAACGTCCCTCCAAAAAACTCGACAACAAACGCTACAGTCCATTTCAAGTGGTCAAAAAGGAAGGTCTCGCTTCTTACCGCCTCAAGTTGGACAAATCATGGCAAAACATCCATCCTGTCTTCCACGAATGTTTGCTTCACCCCTACCATACGGGAGAATTTCCATCTCAACAAAAAGTCCCACCTCCACCTCCTGTAATTGTTTTGGGCATCGAAGAAGCTGAAGTGGAATATGTCATCGATTCCAAATGCATCAGAAACACCATCCATTACCTTGTCCATTGGAAAGGTTTTCCCCACGAAGAAAACGAGTGGTTGTCGGTAAAGGACCTGTCTAATGCTCAACAGGCCATTCACGATTTCCATCGCCTAAATCCGGACACTCCTTGCCTTGCCATCCACATTCGTGCCGCCAACTCACCATGTCAATGTCCAACTTGTATCGGCATTCCACTACCAACTCCCTCTCCATGGTTGCGTACTCCCAACTTTCTGGAATTCCACAAGCGCTACAACAAATTTGACGATTCCTTTTTTGAATTTCCTCCTATTTAGTTTATTTAGTTCTCTGGAGTTTCACCCTTGAAAAGGGGGTAATGTAAGAATTTCTTTCTTCACTTCACACCTTCATGATTCTAGAACACTCCTGTACATATCACAAAAGTTCTCTCATGTTCTATTACAGTCTATTTCTCATGACGTAGTTGCACATGTTAACCACAAGGCTGGCACTATAAAAGTAGTTGGTCTGTACAATGTATTTTCCCTAGTTTTGGAATTCTCATTCATCATTCGCATTAGCTCACTTTGAGTGATTGCGTCTGAGTCCTGAAAGTTCTCACACAAATGGGGACATGGCGAACCTCTTTACCAGCAAGTCATGAATGTCACGGTCTACAAGCTAGATGGGTCGCGCGGAAACATCAAGCTGCAGACATTTTGTTTGATCGTGCGTTCTCTCGGGTTCCGATGGGCATGGAGTGATACATGCTGCATCGATAAAGAGAACAATGTCGTGTTGCAAGAGTCGCTGGGTAGCTTGCCTTATTTGGTAGTACTACACGCGCTAACCACTGGCCGCCGTCGCGTGGCCAGCCAGTGCTTCATGCTTGTGGTTTTGCATCTCGACTGATGCCTGACGATGAAGGTTCGTCATCTCCTCATGGCTCAAATCTAATGGCGATTATACCTCTCGCAACCAGTGCCCACATCCTTTGACACCAGGCGAACTACATCGCGTCGTCGCTCGCACGTCGCTGCAGACAACTTCACTGACAGCGACCGCCCAGCACGTCGAGAGAGCGAAGTTGGCCAGATCAATGCCAAGCTCGCCGCTATCTCAGAACGTCTCAAGGCAGAATCGGCCCGTGCGAACGCTGCAGAGCATCGTGCGCTGGATTACATCCACCGACTACACACCATGACGGAGGACCTCAAGGAAGCAAGAAACCAGCTCTTCAAGGCCCAAGATACCATCAATCAGGTCGTCGCACAGCGCGATGAGGCCGAAGCCAAGGCTGCTAGAGCTAGAGCACTGGCTCGCAGGCTGCAAGAGGAGAAGCTTGTCATGCTTGCTCGCGAAGAAGGTCGCAGAATTGGATACAGGGAAGGGTTATCCAGGGGTCGCGGCATAAGTGCCGGTCAAGGTGAGCCTTTATTGGTTTCCAGAGCCACCAACCTCCTTATCGCCCTCTGTAGACTACGATAACGATTTGTACTTTGGTGGGGCTGGAGGCGGGGGCTACTCCACTAGGAATAGTGCCAGAAATGAGCCTATGAGAGAGCAAGGTCGTCACCGTTCGGACGGAACGGGAGCAGAAATTATCGCGGATCCGGTTATCATTACTCCAAGTCCCTTGTGTGCAGCTGTGAGCATGTTCATCAGCAAACTGACCCTTGGCTGTACAAACTGTACAGACATTTCGACAGAAAGGTCACCAGAATTACAGACTCTACAGACCCTACAGACAAGGGTTGGTTTGCTGATGTTTCTTCTCCTGCCAGGTGTAAACCCATACTGATAATTGGTTTTGTAGGGTCAGAACCGGCCACAGATGGCTACACCCCCCACATATATTGTTGAGGCTCCAGGTCACCCGCCAATCATACCTCCTGCGCGTATGTCAGTTATTAGCTCGACACGGTCACCTCTGCACACCCCCTCCTCACCAACAAGTGCCAACAGCCTTCACGAAATCGACGTCGGTGCACCACCAGTGAGCACCCCACGATCGACATATGCCCCGTATTATACTTACGCGCGCTCTCTGCACTCACAGTCTCCCGTTGAAACTGCCCCGTCGTTTTCCACGGCATCCGAGTCACACCAGCCTCCCCCTTCATCGTTGACGAACGACCGACCTGGGTCCCCCTGGACTGCAAGCTTTATGCCCATCCTCTCCTCCGATCGGCCCGTGCCCGAGAATCATCTTATGGCGAACTCCAACGCCGCCACCTATCTAAACGGGGATGCAGGGTTAGTGCAGCGTGAATCTGGGGACAGTTTGTCA
>JBBPMS010000530.1:0-10948 GCA_038090435.1 Phylloporus scabripes | reverse complement strand
TGGAGGGCGAGACGAGAATGGATGACTGGTGGGATCGGAACGTGCACTACCTCAACCACTGTGGTCTTAAATTCAGTGGGCACGCGTGCGTTACAGGACTGCCGGGGCATGAAAGGGCAAGGGAGTGTCGGGGTGCGTTGGAGCATCTTTTGCTGGACTATGATCACGAAGGACGATACATCATGCCCTCCGCTTCAGAGTGGAACCTCGGTTTCCTGACTCGGCTTGCCTCTAGTCTTATCCCCCGCCAAAAAGGAGTGAAGGATAAACGGAAACAATTAGAACGCATACTGCGTGATCGCTGTATGATGCAAGCCGCTGTTGCTCGGCGACTCGCAGAGAGCCTCACTCGCCCTAATGCGATGGCCCAGGAGTAGGGGATCTCGTCTTCACATCTATATAGCTCATCATAACGCCTCTCCATTCCGTTCTGTGATTTCAGCATGCTTTTTTGTTACAAGTCCGTGCTATGATACTATATATTATACCTGCTCTCACTATTCATATGACTCGTAGTACCCAATGGTGTTGAGACTCGAACACATCTAACGGAGAGTGACTAAGACGCGAAGATCCCGCATGCCGCACGGTGGCGGCGCAACCTCGCGCCTAACAATATTCATCTTCCCTCGTCCCCTCTTCGCCCGTCCACTACCACCCACTCATGCCATTCACCCCAGCAATTTGGATTCACCCTCGAAAGGGACAGATATGGTCTGCGCACTAGCCCTCACGCATTTTGCAGTGCCCCCTTAACTCAAAGTACTATCATTGGGCTACACTTTCCAGACCGACTACCCCACAGAATTGTTCTGGTCACGACCAGATCTCAGATTTTCTGCTGCGATGATTCTTTCACAACCTTGAATGTTGAGCGCTGAACACACAGCTTCATGATGGACGTCACTCTGGACAGCATCGTGTCCTGTGGGTAAGCCTCGTGTTTGCTTTGCCCAACTCACCACACCTTTCGGCATTATTACTATTCTCGATTGGTTGTCGTCGAAATTCTCTCCACTTTTGGATTTCTCCAGACTCTGGGAACTTTGTAACGCCGCACCATTGGTCCATAAGGTATGCAGGCAAGAGATGTATAATCCATCTCATTCCACTCAACTCTCTTTGTTAGCTAGCACCTCCAGACGCTCGTCGTGAGTTGTCCTCCGAGACACATCTCCCTTCATCTTCCAATCAGCATTCAGTAGCAACAGTGATTAGCCAAGGGTCGACATAGAAATGCAGAGCGTTAGTGAGGTCTGCTGTTGTCGTTCCCGCTGGCATGTACAAGTTTACTCAACTCTCACTAGTTAATCTCAAGCAGATGGACAAGACGGGGTGACGGAGGAACGTCGGCCCTCCGGCACCTCACCGCAACTGGACTCTCTGTCCATTTTCCAGATAAACTGAGATATACTCAGCTGATTGGGTGAGGATCCCTTCTGGGCGCCGAAGAGCCTGAGATAGTGGATGCAAAAGATCTGGAGGCCGATGACATCGCAGTAGCGTGAGTAATAATCATCTGACCCGATATCACAAAGTGTCATTAGTCTAACAGGTTCCGGAAAGAGCACGGCGAGATGAATAACAAGCTATGTTCAATGTTTTTTTATCCAGATTGCCCTGAGTTCATATCTGCTGCGAGTGGACGTGACACCAAGGCCGTAGGCCATAGATTGAGATCGTTTACCGACCAAATCAGCGCAAGTATATTCTGGGACTAAGATAGCACGCAGCACGTCGTCCTGGTGGATGTACCAGGCTTCAATGCTAAGTCTGATCTCTGACTGGCTCGTCTCAAGGCAACGTACATTGTTTACCAGTTAAAGTGGGATCTTATTCTTGTATGTTTGTTCGTTACCCTGGTTCGTTGACCAAGTATGCCATCCAAACTATGCATTGTACCGTTTCTGATTTCAGCTCTACCAATCTTACACTTCATGCTTTCCGATATTTATCCTGAAGGACTCACGCCTTTGAAACCACATTTCGAAGTACACCATGTCCTGTGAGATCTTTAGTTTCTGTCACACTTCTCAGAGGGTTCTCATCCCGGGGATCTCCAACACGTGACAAAATAAACTGTGCGCAAGACGTCGACCAAGATATATCCGCTATGTGATTTGTCGGATCCTTGTCGCCATCTGCTCCTTAGTACACGGAGTCGACGGCCGTGCGCCGCGTGCCCACAGTGCCTCTGCACAGCCACAGACATCCACACACATGCCCGCCCTGCGCCTGCTTCGATGCCCTCACCTTCCCTATCCATCCGACACGGCCACCGGGCCTCGCCCCTTGTCGCATCGAGGATGTCGCTGTACATCGCTTATCCTTGTCCTGCTAAGCACATTGATGTGCACAAACTGGCTTGTCCTCGCCGCCTCCCACTTCACCCACCCCCTGCATATTCTAGTCTTGGAGGTCGCTTGCAACATCCAGATTCTGGGCGACCAAGGCTGGCGTCTGGCTAAACATTCCCATACGTGTAGCCGGTACGGGAACGGCCAACTTATCCACCGGCTGAGGCGATAATCTGGCAATGGCCGATGCCGGGTGGCTTCTCAGGGCGTAACTTTTCTGCTACGAACAACGTGGAACAGGGTTTGCGGGTACTCTCTCAGTGAATTAGATTTTCATATCCTGGAGCCCTTGACCCCACTGCAACCTGACGGCCTGAAAATCCGTTTTTGAATCCTTTGTTTAGAGGGTCCACTCGGGACTGATTGAACTCAGCACCTCATTTCAGTTGCTCCACGGATGGTCTTCAGAAAATGAATTAATCACCTACTAGGACCTTCTATTCCAACCCCAGAAAAGGCTATCGAGCGCCATGCAGTATCACGGCCCTGTTTCATGACTGTTGCTGAGACCGCAACGTGTCCTAGTGATGTAACCAGCGTCTGATAACGAACACCTGCCACATATAGGTCCCTTGGGTTGTGGCGGCCTTCCAGGTTAAACGCCTCGAGTCACTTTCCTTTGTCCACTCTTCGCAACTGGTAAGTGCATAGTGACTCTGTTGACTTTGACATTCCCTTGTTCAATATCATTCTCAGCTATCACACATCCTCTGTACATTTGTTAGTACAAGTGTTTTCATCCGACAGTGTGAATGTATGCGCATTTCTTCCGCTAGGGTTTATCAATTTCATAGTCATATTAGGATGAGCACCAATATCATCCTCTTTGGAGAAGCAGGCGTCGGAAAAAGCTCAGTTATCAACTTGATTGCTGGCAATGATGTTGCCCAGGTGTCCCCTGACGGTTGGGGATGTACCTTGGAATCCAAACACAATACGTTCGAAGTAGGCGGAAGAACCTTTAACATCTGGGAGACCGTTGGTTTAGGAAGATGCTCTTTCAGTACTGTTGCCGATTGCCTGGGTGCAATCGAGAAGGCATATGCGCTTATCCAACAGATCAAGGCACAAGGCGGACTTCACCTCCTTTTATTCTGCATGCCTGAAAGTCTGTCGCGGATTCCACTCATGGCCTCCAACTATAGGCTATTCTTCAATGTGCTATGCAATGGACAGGTTCCTATTGCACTCGTCGTGACACATTCAGAGAACGGAGTAGGAGCGGGTAGTTGGTGGAGTCGAAATGAGCGCTCGATCTCTGCTTGGGGTCTTCAATTCAGCAGACACGCATGTGTCACCTCTCCAGTATATCCACATTCAGCGGAGCACCGGGCGGCCTTGGTGGATCTCTTACTGGAATATGGTCACTGCCATCCCATGCCACCTGCTTTCGATTGGTTTTCCAATTTTTTGGCGCGGCTTCATATCATCCCTTGCCCTGAAGGGTTGAAGAATAAGCCTCGTAAACTAGAACAATTGCTCTGTTACCGCTGCATGCTAGCTGCCGCCGATGCAAGTCGACTTGCAGAGAGGTTCAGTTGTTCCATCACCGAACTCTCACCTCTACCTGAGGGTTATCCCCTCGAATGTCGTACTAGCGAGAACTCTTCTTTCAATATCATCCTCTTCGGAGAGACAGGCGTCGGCAAAAGTTCAATCGTCAATTTGATCGCCGAGAGAGAGGTTGCCAAAATATCCCCTGACGCTGCAGGGTGTACCATGAGTGCTGAACAGTACTCATTTCCGATAGCGAGAAGAACCTTCAACATTTGGGACACCGTTGGTTTAGGAGGAGTCTCGCTCAGTACTACCGAAGATGACTTCGATCCTATCGAGAAGACGTACAAGCTTATCCGACAAATCGAGGCTAAAGGTGGACTTGACCTCCTCTTGTTCTGCATACCTGGTTCTCGGATCACGGATACCATGCAGCACAACTATAGGTTGTTTTTCGAGGTGCTGTGCGAAAAACGAATTCCGATTTCAGTCGTCGTAACACGTCTGGAGCGCGAAAGGAATCTGATGGAGGACTGGTGGCTCCGGAACAGGGAATACATCAGCAAAACAGAGCTTAAATTCAGTGGGCATGCATGCGTCACCGGACTAGCAGAAAATCCGAGACAGGCTGGGGAGGGCAGATTTGCTTTGGAGTTTCTCCTGCTCAAGTTTGATGGCAGAGGGCGCTACCGCATGCCTCCCGCTTCTGATTGGTTTGATGGTTTCTTGGCGCGGCTCTTCATCACCCCCCTATTGAAATTATTCAAGGTTAACCAGACTCGGAAGGAACTGGAAAAACTGCTTCGCAGTCGTTGTAACATGGGGAATGAGAAAGCAAAGCGACTTGCAGAAAACCTTGATCGCATCCGCAGTCAAGACCGCTAAGCCCAGAGTAGGGACAGCGAGAATCTCATTCTTATGCATCAAGTTTCTTTTACCCATTTCCCGAGTACGTCTAAGCCCAATTTCATTTTCGCCTAGCTCGCAACGGCGTTTAGTATGCAATTCCAACAGCCTGCACGCACCATACGTATCCTACTTTCCTAAGCTACGTTTTGTCCTTTATTGTTACGAATACGTTTCGGATTGGTTTTTTTGGTATCACCAGTCATTCATAGTAGGTGATCTAGTCACGAAATCGAGCGAAATCTCAGTTCATAACGCGAATTCGCAAGTTAGCTGTCGCAGAATATGATCAGGCAGCTGGTAAATCTTTGCACGCACGTGCTCACTCGCATGCCCTTTGTTGGAATTTGTGATTACCTACGCATTTTGCTTACTTAAGCATTGGGTACATCGGACCATAGTTCCCTTAGTTTACTTTAGTGACTACTAGAGTATTCTACACCCTTACCCTCTCGCATCACCCAAAGCTCTCGCCCTCGTCTGCTGTTGCGTTCGTCATAGCTATGTCGTTGCATAGACTACCGCATCATCGTTGCCATGTATGCCACGCTGTGGCTTCGAGTTTGGAGGACGAGTGAAGGCCATCCATTGGACGCTGGTTCCAGGATTTCAATCAAAAGTCTGATGGAAAGAGAAGGTGGTTGAACCATAGGAAGAGGTGGAGAAGCAGTCCACGATCCTGGTCAATGTTGGCATTGGGACGTGCACGCACGACGTTTACGCCTGGTCGGATACGTGCTGTGTCAACAAAGAAAGCAGCGCTTGAAAGAGGCAATTGGGTCGATGTATGCATCATCCATCTAGCAAAGTCTACCTTTTTCGACGACTTTTCCTCCAAGCCACGGTTCACCGGAGGGCAAACCTTGCAGGAGCTGCTGGCGCCAACGCGAATGAAGTTTTACGGAGAAGATTGGCAACCCATTTGCTCGGATGACCCTGCCGGCAACGACAAAGACTCCTAAGTTCTTCGACAACATATCACTCGCGTCACTGGAATACCCGAGCAAGACCTCCGCTTCTTCCGCCCTTCTTGCGATAGGATATCTGAGAAAATGACCGGGGTGTCGAAGTGGATGACCACTAGAACCGAAGACATCGCATATGCGCTTATTGGGATTGGGATTTTCAGTGTCATTATGCTAATTGCATACGGTGAAGGGCCTTAGACATTCCATAAGTCATCGGAGGTCATTTCTGAGAGGTGCTGGGATCGCGGATTTCTCGCCTGGATTGGAACCCCCTCCATACATTCCGCAGTGCCCCCGAGCTCACCAAGTCGTTACTGCCTGGATGCCTCGAGGGCGGACGCTCTCAAACTGTCTAGGTTTAATGCTGAGTACACGTTACTGGTGAACCATCCTTTTCAGTCATCAAGACTGGACTGCTCGTACGCTTGTTGATCTTGGCCCTATGGTCGGCTCAGAGTCCGTTGGCCCACGTGACATCGTTGGCATGCATGCTCTTGTCGCTAGCTAACGAGCCTTTCCCTTGTATACACCTCTGCGTTCCTCCCCACGAATATGCTCAGCTTATGGTTCGCCAAGCCGAGCCCAGAGTATGCTCTTGGCGTGCTCGATTACGAACCAGATGGACAGCAGCATGACAAACTTTGCGCCGGAACACATTACTTGGCACTACTCTCGCGAAGGATGACTCTCTCTGCTTGGCGTAGGGAGCTCACGGAGAGCGTAATTGTCCCAAACTGCGGAACAACTCCCCTGAGGTGGAAGGTGGAGACTGTTGTATTGGTTCATCGGGTGTAGTCATTCAATGAACCTTCGTCATGCCTTTTCGCCATGTTCTCCATCGGATATCAAATCCCAATACTTCTTCCTTGACCACGCTGCAACCGCCTCCACCCATCCATAGTGACGCTTCTTCTGACGTCGTTCCGATTCCTCAACTGCGCACCGCGTGGATCCAAACGGCCTGGATGATCGATCTTGATAAAAGACAATGTACACGTACAGGCGATAATATTTCTAGTTCTGCGATGGGTGGAATGCAACGTGGGTCAGGGTCTGTGGCTCCACTCACCGACGCTCATCACGGGAACCTTGTGGTCTGTCATTTGTAGCACAATGCACGAGGTCGCGATGCGAGCCATCTTGGACCCTGCGTGCCTCGAGCATAACACGTTTCATCAAAGTCATGAAATCGAGCGCGCGCTATATCGATCAGCAGCGGTCTTGGTATGACCATCTCTCCTGTCCCATGATTTCTGAAAACGTTTATTGGGTGTGACCGTAAATCAGCGCTGTCGACTCTCTCGACTACGGGGAATCAGTGACGTTGACCACCTAGGCGAGACTCTGAAAAGCGCCTGTACAGCGCCTTTTCATCCCTTCGCCGTGCTGTAGGGACACTGCCTTCTCATCCTTTTGCAAGGAAATTGATATCAATGTCCTTCAGGCGCCCCAGTCTCAATCTGACCAAAAGCGTTCGGTGCTGAGTGTGGAACACCTCGTACATATTGAGGCGTCGTTTGTGTCCGCTTCCCAGTTCGCACCGTTTTTTCCCAAGAATCTGTCAAGCTTTCGAGATCAGTACGTCCTCTGCAACTACGTTGGCTTCCACATTCCCTCATGTATCATGGCAGTTCTTGGTTATTGCCACTGTCCTCACAATATCAGTTTGGGACCATCAAACCCATCACTGTGCAAAGGTTACTCTAGATCCTCCGGTTCGTTGTGGATTATCTAACTCAGAGGCTCGGTCGTACTAGGATGCACTCTTCCTTCAATATTGTCATCTTTGGAGAAGCAGGTGTCGGGAAAAGCTCGGTTATCAACCTGATCGCTGGCAAAAAGGTTGCCAAGACATCCCCTGATAGCTGGGGATGTACTTTGGAGTCTAAACAGTACGCGTTTGAAGTAGCGAAGAGAACCTTCAACGTCTGGGACACCGTCGGTTTGGGAGAACCCATCTTCAGCGTCGCTGATTATCTCGGCGCCATCGAGAAAACGTACTCGCTCATCCTACAGATTACGGCCAAAGGCGGACTCGACCTCCTCCTATTCTGCATGCCCGGGCGCGGTTCGCGGATTTCCCAAACCATACAGTCCAATTATAGGTTGTTCTACGAGGTGCTTTGCGAAAAACGGATTCCAATCGCACTCGTTGTGACCCATCTGGAGGCTGAGGCGAACATGGATGACTGGTGGGATCGGAATGTGCACTACCTCAACCACTGTGGTCTTAGATTTAGCGGGCACGCGTGCGTCACCGGACTGCCAGGACACGAGAAAGCAAGAGAGGGCCGAGGTGCATTGGAGCATCTTTTGCTAGGCTATGATCACGAAGGACGGTACACCATGCCTCCCGCTTCCGATTGGCATCTCGCTTTCCTGCGTCGGCTTGCTGCTGGCGTTATTCCCCGCCAAAAAGAAGTGAAGTCTAAGCGGAAACAATTGGAACGAGTGCTGCGTGATCGTTGTATGATGAATACCACTCTTGCCCGGCGACTCGCAGAGAGCCTTACTCACCCTAATGGGATAGCCTAGGAGTGGGTGGTTCAAGGAATCCCATCTTCACATTGGTATAGCTCACCACCACACCGTACATGCCATTCCATTCCATTCCGTTTACTTTCATTATTTCTGCATGCAAGCCGCTGTACCTGTTTGTTACGAGCTCGTGTCTATGATGCTGTATATTGTATCTGCTCTTACTATTCATGCGATTTGTAGTACTGATTGTCGGGAAACTTACAAGCGGTCTGGATTTCATTGTTCCTGTAACAGCTAGATCTCAGATTTTCTACAGGAGTGATGCTTTTGTAACCTTGAATGCTGAGCGCTTGAGCGCTGAATATGAATGCGCAGCATCATAATGGACATTACCCTGGACAGCATCGCGCCCTGTGGGTAAGCCTCACGTCTGCCTCGCCCAACTCACCACGCCCTTCAGGATTATCATTGCTATCTTCGATTGGCCATCGTCGAATTCTATCCGCTCCTGGATTCTCCTAGACTCTGGAAACCTTGTCCAGATCCATGATGCCGCGCCAATAGTCCACAAGGATGCAGGCAGGAGAGGTGTAACTTTAATATATATCCCACACCATGCCACATCCGCCTGTCTATCTTACCTCCTTCTCGATCCACTCAGCTCTCATTGTTAGCTAACACCTGCAAACGCTCGTCGTGGGTCGCCACACATCTTCTTTCATTTTCCAATCGGCATTTTAACAATGAGTGAAGCATCGACACGGAAAATGCACAGAGTTAGTAACGTCTACTGTCATCGTTCTCGCTGGCAAATACAAGTTCACTCAAGTCCACTCAGATCCTCTCAAGCAGATGGACAAGACGGGATGACAGAGGAATGTCGGTCCCCCAGCAGCTCACCGCAACCGGACCCTCTGTCCCTTTGCCAGACGTAGTGAGATATCTTCCACAGAATGGGCGAGGATACCTTCGGGGCGCCGAAGAACCTGAAGATCTGGAGGCCGATGACATCGTGATAGCGTAAGTATTAATTGTCGTGCTATGTAATGAATCGTCTGACTTGATACCTCCAAGTGTCATGGGTCCGACTGGTTCCGGGAAGAGCACGGTGAGACAAACAAAAAATTGTGTTATTTCTTCATTAATATTGCTCTCAGTTTGTGTCTGCTGCGAGTGGACGTGATATCGGGGCCGTAAAGCATAGTCTGGGATCGTTTACCGACCAAGTCAGCGCGGTCAAGTTCAGGGACCAAGAGAGTGGGCGACATGTCATCCTGTTGGATACGCCGGGCTTCGATGACACGTCTAAGTCCGATCTTGATATCCTACGTCTGATCTCTGACTGGCTCGTCTCAAGGTAACGCACGTTGATTACCATCCAATTTTGTTTCTCATCTCACAATTTGTTCTCGTCATCAGTTACAACAACAGGAAACTACTCTCTGGAATTTTGTATCTCCACCGCATAACAGACAATCGCGTGGTAGGCTCACCGCTTAGGAACCTCCAGGTATTCCAAAAGCTGTGTGGGAGGAATGCGCTGGACAGGGTTTATCTCGCTACGACAAGGTGGGATGAAATTGAATTGAGCGTTGGTGAGAGAAGGTTGGAAGAGCTCGAGACAGAATATTGGAAAACGATGATCTCCCACGGAGCACAGGTGGCTCGTTGCAGGAGTGACGATGACTCTGCAAAGCAGCTCATTCGACAAATGGTAATGTTTCTCATCACTAATCCATGAGTACAAAACGATTCAACATCCCAACAGATCCACTCTGAATACGGAATACCACCACTTCGTCCACATCCTGTCGAAATCGGACAAGGGCCATCTTCGTATTTGCAAGAGACATCACAGAGATACGATACCTCCCAGAGAGGGACACCAACACAGGTAGAAGATAGACAAGGACCGTCTTCACACTCGCAGGAAAAGCCGCAGAGCTATGGAGGTGAACCGCCACCCGTTCAAAACGTACAAGAACCGTCCTCATACGTGCAAGCGGAGGCACTGAGAAACGGTGCCATCCATGGAAGATCATCGGCACCTCAGCATTCTCTTGAACAAGTACCATCTTCGCATTCGCAAAGAGACCGCCAGATGTATGACATTCGCCATGGAGGAACACCAGCATCTCAGGCACAACTTGTCGAATACGAACCTTTGCACCCGCAACAAAGGTCACAGACATACAGTGTCCCCCGCAGAGGTATATCAACGTCTCAGTCACCATTCGACAGACAAGGACCCTTCCCGCAAACACGAAACGTGGAGGAGCCAGCCCGTGCCATCGAACCCTCTACCGTGCAAAGGTGCATTACCATTCTCTGATTCGTCGTGAATCAATCAATTAAGAGCCTCGATTGTACTAGGATGCACACTTCCTTCAATATCGTCATCTTCGGAGAAGCAGGTGTCGGGAAAAGCTCGGTTATCAACCTGATCGCTGGCGAAGAGGTGGCCGAGACATCCCCTGATAGCTGGGGATGTACTTTGGAGTCTAAACAGTACACATTCAAGGTAGCAAGGAGAACCTTCAATGTCTGGGACACTATTGGTTTGGGGGAGCCCATCTTCAGCGTCGCTGGTTATCTCGGTGCCATCGAGAAAACGTACTCGCTCATCCAGCAGATTACGGCCGAAGGCGGACTCGACCTCCTCCTATTCTGCATGCCTGGGAGTGGTTCGCGGATTTCCCAAACCATGCAGTCCAATTATAGGTTGTTCTACGAGGTGCT
>JBBPMS010000529.1:0-10977 GCA_038090435.1 Phylloporus scabripes | reverse complement strand
ATGTGCTTACTGTCTTTACAGGTCATTCGTGACTCGGTTACATACACTGAGCATGCCAAGCGCAAGACTGTTACTGCTCTTGATGTTGTCTATGCCCTCAAACGTTCGGGGCGCACTCTCTACGGTTTCGGTGCATAGACTCTTGGTTATTGTATCTTGTATCCTATCTGTATCATTGTAATCCCATCTTTCTCATTGTGCTGTTCTGCATGTATTACACCTTGTCAACTGTGAGAACCTTTGTGGGCCTATCGTTTGACACCATCGCAAACATAAGAAAGGGCGCGAGGAATGATTAGTCATGCGATGATGGTAGCGTCCGAGACAAACGGGAGTATGTATGCCGTTTTTCCCTTTGGAGGTGTACTTGTTTCGTGTGGCAGACATTCATATATCATTACAGCGATCAAAAGTCAAAGAGGCGGAGCCAGGACCAGGACCAGGAACCGGAGCCGGGAACCCGAGCTATTTGGGCAGTGTAATTTCCGAATCTACCTGTAAGTCACGCTCCCCTGCCATCTATCAGTGCCTTTCATTCATCTGTCATTCGGATGTGCATTGTTCCGATTTATGCAAGAATATGTCATGGCCAAGTGCCCGCTATATGGCATGTTTTTTCCGGGAAAGTTTGCGTGAAACACTTGAACGGCACGCTTTGAAACTGTCCACACACTGACTTCCTCATTGTTTGCTTGCAAAGATGTTGGAGTACTTTTAGTGGCGGGACAGCCTACACAATGGAGACTCGGTCAAGTCAACCACACAACCCGATGGTGGTTCGGCGCTTCAGTTGGCAGGTCCATGGTGCAAGTCTCAGAGATAACATACTCACCATCCCCAGATTCGCAAAGATCGTCCGCCCATCTCCACTTTGATGCTGTCCGATAACACAGTCCGAAGCACATTGCGTAAGTGGTGTAGCAGCATCCGGTGTGGAAGTGAGTGCGACCATGCTGCCAGCTACTTCGAATCGATCAGCATATGATCAAAGGCCCAGTGAAGAGGGTTGCGGTGGGTCATCCGAAACGGACATTTGGAAGATGAATATTGAATTGTCCCCGAACGGCACACGCATCTTCACTCTGGCTGTGCTACGAATGTGGTCCGCATTGGAATATTGCAAATATTTCATGATGGTGATATTGGGACGACAGAAAAGTTGTCACAGAGATGCCCCCAAGCCAGCGCCAGGCGGTCAAATTTGCTAAACAAAGGTTTGGTACCATGTACGTACATAAACACCAAAACCTGGACTGGAGAGTCGGAGGTTCTATCGTCCACATCCAGGAAATCGCCAGCCGCAGAACGATTGAAGTCCTAATAGACATAGAGTAGACAACGTTTCTCTTATCTCGGACAGGTAGAAGCAAAAGCGTGTTATTGATGGGAAGCCGAGAGGGCGAAAAGGACATCCACTCCTTTCTGAAATTGGCAAGAAGGTCGTTTCGCATTGCTTTGAGCCCATCATATAAAATTACGAGAAGAGAGGCGATACCTTGCCTTGATGGCGGAGCCAGGGGTGGGTAGCAGACCAGCAGTGTGACAGCCCTAAAAAGCACGTTCAAACTGGATTCTTTTGGTTGGGTTGTGGGGAGGCTGTAGTCAAGGCTCCTCGCAAACGTATGCCAATTGTAAAGACTGAGAACTCGTAAGCGAAATGAGATGTGAGCTCAAAGACCGATGGAGTAACTCACAGCCATAGAGTCAAATGGAGACCGAGTGGCTGGCTTACTCCACTCGCCTGGTCCATACGATCTTTGTTCGAGGAAGGATGAATCTTCAAAAAGTGATTGGAATCGTGCTTCCATTGGACGTTGGAGAGAATCTATCGATGGTGAAACAAAGTTCAATCGGACTTCGACACTTCTGATATAATAGCGCTTTGCTCAGCAACTGCCGTTCATCGTTCCACGGTCATTACAACTGTAGAGGGCATCAAGAAGGAATCAAACCGTTGTTTACGCATGGGGTGAGTCACATTGTGATCAAATATCTTTTTTGCTAACCAAGAAGCGCGCTAGAGACCACCTCAACATTACTTGCGGCCGGGGCGATGATTAGCCTGGCTGCTATTCCAAATCAACTGACAAACCAAGATCACCATCCACATCGCATTTGTCGCCAAGCATTGCTAACTGCCTGTCAAGGAGGATGGTCGGTCAGGGTTCAATTCTGCCCTTCCAGGAGTTCTGCGAAGAATCGGAAATCCATGGATTTGTAACCTCCTGTGCTCGCGTGAATACACGAAAGCCTTCTAAAACTGGATAGCACAACAGATTTGGCCAGGTGGACTGGTTTCACAGGTGAGGTACTGAAATTTTCGTTTGTGGATATGATGGCTAGTCCACAGAAAATGAGTATCCTGTGGGGACCCACCCACTAGTGACAGAATATGACACTTGCTTGGTGGGCAGCAGTTATAGCACGCGTTCGGCGATAATCACCATGGACTTTGCAAAACCCACCAACGGTTCCATGCTGTGTCTCAACAGTGAAAAGCGGCCATGGAGAAACAGTAGACGGAACCTGTTACCAATAGCTAGCTCGGTGGATTCATATATAGGATAACCTACCACTTTCCGAAGATCGATTGAAGTTGAGCCCATCAGGCTGACGTAATAAACGTGGGAGACAGCGAGAACAATACATCTTTTGTTTGTTCAATCGTGTCTCGTTTCACAGATGGGCCCTTCTGACCATCTGAGCGTCGTGCCGCCGCTTCTTAGTCTGGGACACGCAGATGAGCTCGCAAAATCCGGGAGAATACTTCACGCAACCCCCTCCCCTCTGAATGAAACATATGCAGTATATCCAGTTTCTTCGGTAGGAGGATTTCTACGTCGTTAGGCTATTCCTGATCAGTCAAGTGTTTTCACCGCAGCTGGAGAACTTGTCGGAAAAGCACCATGTATACAGTCCAGATGACCAACTTGTCTATTTCGTGAGTTCAGAAGCCCTGCCACTATCGGAGCGTCGTCTGGTGTGTCTTCTAGCATCCTGGTTACACCATTCTCATGGCATGTAGTTCCTCGGAGACACTTCGTTCATCTTCGCTGCATGGCAGAACTTGTTGCAATCAGCGATGCGAAATGGCACAGACATGTGAGGAAATTCCGTGTTGATGCCAATGGTGTCGTTCAAAAGGTTTTTCAAGCCTTCAGGATGAAAACAACTTTCGTGCGATGCGTAAACTCGCACTTGACTATGTCAATTTTACAAAAGAATGCTGGGTACACACTGCAGTACGTGTTTCGACTTGCTTTTTATAAACGCTAAGCGTCCCATTTAGCAATCCTCTGCCGAACCACGTCAAGTTCCCAGCGACCACTATAGAACATTATACACGTGCTTGTCCCTTTTTGTGATCCTCTACATCCCAGAGCATGGTCTTGAGAATGGTCCGGTCGGAGATGACCTCATGGAATGGCTAAACATCCATTTCATCGAGCCTTCCACCGAAGAGGGGGACCATCTATCAATGCTGGAACATCCTTGGGCAGACGAAACGTTTTGGCCATATTTAACCAGGTCCATGCTCCCTACTCGCACTTTACTTGTCTAACCTTCTTTCAAGGGCGACTCTCAGGGGCTTGAGTAAAGCCGTGACATTTTTCCTCGGCACTCTATCCGCCCATCCATCAAAAGATTTACGAACACTTTCACAAACCCTTGCCCCCTTACTTAACACGCAACCGAAGCTCCAAGCATTTGAGACAGAAAGGGAGTTTGCGTATGCTTCTCACAGATGGAAAGAAAAGGTCAAGGCACTGCGGCTGGAGCTTGATAGCGTTCCTGAGTCCGACCGACGCGACGATTACGAGGATTGGTGGGACCGTTTCAGTGACATAGTCGGTATACTGGAAGGCCGCGGGGAGGTGATTCAAAAGGTGTGCGAAGAGCTTGGCGCTGATTGGAAGGATGTCTGTGTTGCCTGGGGCGTTTTTGTGGATTCAAGGCTTCGGAGGCAGGATCTTCCGTGGGTTTAGTCAACTGGATATTCTCCCAGCACATGTTGATCGCCCTATCAAAGGGACGTTATCGCCCAGGTCCTTGAAGATATGCCGCCTGATCCAACGAACTTGGAAGATATGATTCATGCTGCGCTGTTTACCGGTGATCCATTGAAAGCACTGGACCACGCCACGAAACTGGATCCTTGGTTGAGCGCCCACTTGGCGGACATGATGGAACCGTTAGCCCTCATCGACAAAGATGTAAATGAGGAGTAAGTGGATCACAGATTCATGGATCTGAAATGGAAAGATGAACCTGAATGCAGTTCAGGATTAACACCCAGGAACTTTTACGTTCTTTCATATGCTCAGTACCTGCATGCTGATTCCGCCCTGTGGAGAATTACTGTGGCGTACATGTATTCGTGCGGAAAAATCGGTGCAAAAACTGCCGACGAGGTACTAGTGCGTGTCCCACCGAAATTGCATGGCGTAGGGTCCACGAATGCCTCGGAGAGTAACGCGGAGAAAAATGCGAGCACAGGGGACCTGTCCGGGATAATCAAAGATCTGAATGCAACATGCCATGAATATGAGCGAGAAAATGTTCGGAGGAGCATTTGCAAGGTTGAGTTGCATCATTTGCATCTCTGAGACACTACCTATCCCCTCCCTTTGGCGCAGATAGCTGCTCGACTATTTGTCCAGAAAAAGGAATATGGCCTCGCACTGTCGTATTGTTCATCCGCGGAGGACTGGCCCGGCTTTGGTCGTGTGGTTGACCGCATCTTACAAGAATTCATTTACACTGGTTTGTCGTTTGCGTTATGATCTGTTCTTGGTTAAGCTGTTTCAGGTCCGGAACAATACACCAGATACGTCCTCGACATCGCGCCGTCCCTTCAGGCCCTGCGTGGCAATGCTGGCGCGAATAACGTTTTTATTCATCGATTGATCTTTGCTGTGCGATACGCCGAGTTTCATCAGCGCTTGTTGAGTCTAGACTTCCAGGACGCCGCGTGGGACCTGGTGACAATCTTCCAAGAGGAGATTGCCCCGAAATCCTGGTGGGGGATTTTGCTATGTGATGCCGTTCAGCTCTTGCAATATGGTGAGTTCTTTCTCATTTCGCAACATCATGCAGCCGCTCAGAGCTAATTCATTAATGTTTTAGAACCTGCGCTGCTTTTCTCTTATCACAGTGCCTGCATCTTACTCTACCGTCTTGATGAAGTTTGTGCGAGGATGGCTCAGGGATCAGGAGAAGATTACCTCAGGATGCTGGAAATGAAGCTCCAAACTGGGGGACGTCAAGATACACACCAGCATCTTCAAGTCGTCCGTCTTGCGCTTGCAAAATACTTTGCAAGATGTGCCATGATTGGAACGGGTGGCACGCAGATTACCGATAAAAAAGCGGGTTCTGTTGTATGAGGTTGTACTTCACTGTCTTCGCTACCCATACCCCTGGCCGTTCCTGTGAACAGAACCTGGTTTGATTGGTGAGTTTTACGTCACAAGAGGACCCGATATCCCTTTGGACGCCGTTCCTGGCCTGTCACTTGGTTTGTACAGGTTACCCGTTGATGAATTTGATTGTCTTGTAGGTGGGCAAGGCTAAATTTGCGTTATTGAGACGCTCATTGTTGTACCTTTGTGTCGGGCGCCATTTGAAAACAGTGAAAATGACGGCTTTCCCCCCGCGCGCATCGCGGGACACGTTTGACGTTATCAATGTACCTCTTGCTCACGTTCAGTGCCTTCCTTTGCTAATGGCTCTCGAGTGGTGCAAACTATGATCCCCTTGGGGTCTATTTCGGCGATCCAAGTCCGTCTCCATTCCGTTCCCTGGCCATATTGTACCCGTTCTTCATATCAGCTTTTTTTTGCACTGTTGATTTTGACGTTGACTCAATGAAGACACGGGACTATCGGACATGACCAGATATGGTAACGTATTCAAGGATCTTACCTCGCGGAGTGTTATCGCTGAAAACCGCTGCCCCTTCTTACATTTAGCACGAGTAATTTGCCACATTGCCTCGGGTTGCCTGCCTGGCCCATCTTCTGATCTGACCCACCAATTTGTGTAACCGAGTGCAGTACCACAGCCCCCGGCTCCGATCGACAATGAGATTCGCAGCAGGGACGACACGCTATATTGCGTCTGCTTTGTCCTGAAATAATGTCCCCGACCTGTGGACCGGGACCCTAGTTGGTACATATTGCCCCCTGTTTCATTTTCCCAGGCTCTCCGTGCAGGTTCGTTTCCGCCAGATTGTTGGTCATTGACTCCAAGAAATCTGCACGATCATCGCCGAAGCTTATCTGACGTATTTGAAAGGTATTTATACGCAAGAGGATGGTGAGGTTGGCATCACAAACACCCAGTTTTATTCCGACGTTGCCCAGCTTTGTCTCTTCTAGAATGTGCTACAACATCATTCAGTACCATGGGTTCACTTGTAACCGTGATCACCATACCGTCGTCAAACGGCAAAAGGTACGCTCTACGAGCCCTTACTCGTCAGTACGATTGAGCAAGACGCAACCTCGACAGGTTGACTGCAATCGCAAGAGGTGCCGGTTCAGTGCCATGCATGATACTGATGCCCACAACTGTATAGCGACATGCGCGCAAAGGTAAGCAAGGCGTCTCTTGGTCGGACTTTCATTCTGATGCTGACACGAATGGATTAGGATGATGCAGGAGCAGGGCATCATCACGGATACACGCAATATGAAGTGTTCACGCTGCGCAGGCATGACAAATGGCCATTAGTTGACAATCAATAGGATGTTTTCATTTTTTTATGCCAGGACATATATTCTTTAATTGGCTGAGGTTGCGTATTTATGTTGTATTGACAGGGGTCGGATTATCTTTGGAATTGGCTTTTATTACATAATCTTACTGCGAGTGTGGTGGAGTTGCGGTCTCCTCACCGCTCGACCTGACCGCTTCTCTGTCCCGCTCATCATATTGCTCATCGTGGATGTGGTCATGGGAGACGACAGCTACTCTCCATCCGTGTGGGACTCTGCTGACCACTCCGACCCAAGCAATCCCGGCCATACACCATATGTCCTCTTCCAGCCTGGTAACCTGCCGCTCTTGCACGAATCTGCAACGACGCCGGCGTTTACGCCCACACCAGGGAAGCCATCATCTCCACCCCCTCGATCAAGCTCCGACTCGCTCGGGAGATCGTCTACGTCTAGGCGCCGAGACAGTATTCCCGTCACCGTTGACCGGAAGGATACCCTCTCCGCCATCCCGAGTGACATAGTCAGCTTGGTAGAACCCAGTTTTGATGAGAATGTGTTGAGGGCACTATGTGAACTAGACGTGAGCGATGCCACATTGACCTCTTGAACTGACTGCGCGTTGACGTATGCGTATGGCAGTGCGGTGTGCCTCTACTGCTGGATCGAATCAAGCAGAGCATGGTATCCTGTCGGGTCAGTTGTATTTCCAACATTCACCATAGCACCGCGTGATGCTGAACTTGGTCCCTAACGATAACAAATACAACAGGAGGCTTCGGTGTTCTTCAAGAAACGGGCCGTTCTTGAAGAAGAGTATGGCAAGAGTCTGCAGAAACTGGCTCGCAGCACCTCGGAGGTTTACTCTATGAACGACGGAAAGGCTGGGTACAGTCCAACGCATTTCGATCACGGATACCGAGCTAAGATGGATATGCTCCTAGGTCTTTTGTGCACGCGTGGCAGTCGTCCATGAAACTCCATGAGGTCATGGCGGACAACAGGATAAGGTTTGCCCAACGTCTCAATGAAATGAGCGACGAGCTCGCTTCCCTGGCCAAAGAAGTTGACAAGAATAGGAAGCAGGTTTGTTTGTGAATACAACCTCATCGAACGTGCTTCTGATCTCGATCTAGACGAAAGAGTTGGCAAGCCGTTATGAGCGTGCCTTACAAGAAGCAGAGATGAATATGGAAAAAAGCAAAGCTCGGCTTGATATATCATCCGAAGAACTGGAACGCGTACTACTGCAGAAAGAAGGCGAACCGCTGAATGAAAGTGCAATGAATGTCAAGCCCCCTGGAGTCTTGGGGGGAAAACGTGTCCTCGGAATTGCCGTAGCCAAAGGCGGCCAGCTGTTGAAGGGGAAAAATCATGTTGGTGTTTGGATCTTGTTCGGATTTATGTATGGACTAATTTTCTATTAGATTCAACGGCAGGAGGACGATATTCGCTCGCGTGTTTCAAGCGCTTCAGATACCTACCGCAAAGCCTTTACCGATACTCAAACCATGCGACAAGAATACTTCAATTTCCAGCTCCCTCGTATCTTGCGAGTTCGTGTGTATATGTTGTCTTGATGTCTTCATGCTCATCGAAGGTGTAGTCCCTTAAGGAGTGTGCTGATGAGATTGATCTTGGAACGCAGTACCACCTGACGAGATACGCATTTCTATTTGAAAGCATAGTGCTTAGTGATGGATCGACCCTCGTTCCTATCTCACCGGAGGAAGGTGGGTACACGAGTACATCCAGGTCGTTTATGAACATCGGTTCTAACCCGAAATTCCAAGGAACTGGCCTCAAGGCACTCATTGAATCGATTGACAACCGCGCAGACTTTAAAACATACATGCAAAACTATGCGTATGCTCGAGGGGGTGCTCCTCGAGGACCAAGACGAGAAGGTCCTGCGGAGGAAGGCTTCGTACGCGTCTCGTTCGTAATTCACGTGAAGCGTTATTAAACCCACTCTCTATCAGCTCCCCCCTCTTCCCACACTGGGTGGAGGCTATGCTGCTGCGCAGCATCCACAGGTGGCAAATAATGGAACACACTCTCAAATAACTGATCGTGGCCGGCCCACGTTTGGTGTTGATCTGGCCGAACAAATGGCCAGAGACAATGTTGAAATTCCTCCTATACTAGAGAGATGTTGTGCGACGATAGAGAAACACGGTATGTACTCCCAGGGAATTTATCGCATCAGTGGTATGGCAAGAAGGGTCAGTTTATTGAAGGACCGGCTGGACAAGGGTAAGGACAATGGCCTTTTGGTCAGGGCGAATTGTTGATATCAGTCCATTAGACATGGATTCTGTGGATCTGGACTCGGAAGAATGGACATCGGACATCAACAACGTTACTAGTGTCCTCAAGATGTGGTTTAGGGAACTACCAGACCCGCTGCTTACCCTGAACCTCCACCAAGGCTTTATCGATGCTGCCAGTGAGCTGACCGTCTTTCTCACTTCCTTTTCATCTTAGAACAAGCCAGGAATTGAAAATGACCGTTTGAGACATATTCGACTCCATGAACGTGTCAATGATCTCCCAGATCCAAACTATGCAACGCTGAAATACTTCATGGGTCATTTGCACAAGTCAGCTCATGTAAATTTCCACTGTCGCGAACCTCGTACTGACGAATGGTGGATTGGACAGGATTGTGCAGTGCGAGGCTGATAACTCAATGTCAATTCAGAACCTGGCTATTGTCTTTGGTCCAACACTGTTTGGCCAGATATCAAGCAACGGAAGTATTTCTGGACATGGGAACGGCAGCATGGTGGATGCGGCATTGCAGAATAAGGTGACTTGCTTTTTCTCTCCAGTCCAGTCCATCGCATTGACATGTACGCTACAGGCTATTGAAACGATTTTGGAACATTATACCGATATATTTGTGGACGAATTGGAGGGCGGGACATAGATTTCCTTTTGCACATTGCTTCCCTTTTCCGTTTTATCATTTTGACCGTTACCCGGCCTTGTGATACCCCATGGGATGCAAGATTTTCATGGTCTCATAATCATATGGACCAAGGAGACACGCATCTATGTGCTTTTCTTTTTCGCCTGGCGCATCTGTCAACCCTCGCTCTATTTCTTCATTCGTGAGACCCCTGTTCTCTTCCTCTCCTTTTGTCGTCTATTCTTATGCACGTACCACTACCTTGAACCGACATGAATGTACTCTTTCATCCTACGAAACCACTGTATCTTTGATCCTCTTCTACCATTGTTTTAGACGAGTCCCAGCTATGTGGTAGCCCGAGACTATCCTTATCTTTCTGTCAACGGGCAATGCGGGGAGGATCGTGTGTCGAATGACAGATACTTGTCTAGAGTCTGAGGCACGTGGATGATTTGGAGGGGTGTTTATGCCCACGGTGGATGTTCTTCAAGGGTGAGCGTGGCCAAAATGCAGGGGGGTTTGAGGCGCTATGACCCAATGAGGTATCAGGGCAAACTTGGAACCGTGGACATGGACCAACTTGTTCATATCGACGTCGTCCAAATGAGAGTGTCATTGAACGTTGGATATGTGTTTTGACTGCCTGGGCCGTTGCCTTGCAGTTACTTCCATCCTTCAGCTTTCCCCGTTAGTTTATTCAGAACAACGGGGAAACGTGCAGCAGGGCTCTACAACAGGCAGTCGGCTTGCAATGGCATCATCCAACGCACTGCATTCCCAACGTTCTCAGAGTCGAGAAGGGTCCACCCACACTGTATCTGTATCTTGGATGGTTGTGACGAACATGGATGAGGGGTGCAGTGCAGGAACTGGGCCACTAGACAGTTGCCCTGGCGTTGGGGTTTGTAGAAAGCACGGGTGTTGTGCAAAGATGGACAGTGCGGGGTTTAGTGGATATTTATTGGTCGGCTCGGTGGGGGGGAAATGCGGATGGGAAGCTGACACTATTAGTGGACCATTCAATGCTGCGTCACCGGATGAGTGACGGACGAGACAAAGACAAAAAGTTGGATGAGTCTGCCTAACAGACAAGCACCTCAAATGTAGTGATCAAATCACGAAATCAAAGGAAATGGTGTAGCAGCGAATAGAATTACAGTACACTAAGCCATACAAGGATAAATACTAAGCTGGATCCATAGTCTATGCACCGAAGCCGTAGAGAGTGCGCCCCGAACGTTTGAGGGCATAGACAACATCAAGAGCAGTAACAGTCTTGCGCTTGGCATGCTCAGTATATGTAACCGAGTCACGAATGACCTGTAAAGACAGTAAGCATAC
>JBBPMS010000526.1:0-11160 GCA_038090435.1 Phylloporus scabripes | reverse complement strand
GCAATGTGGCCTGTGATTGTGCGATCGTCTTGGCGTACGCGTTGGGATGGTATGTTGTCGGTTGACCGGTAGCCTGTCCGATAGGGTATCGCATAGTTGGACGGGTAGCCGATGTACGCCTGGACTGTGGTTGCTGCTGTGGCAAGTGGCCTGCATGGGGGTTGCGCTGACGTTGGCGTGGCTGGGATTGTGGTTGCTAACGACTTGATGTACAGTCTTAGAGCAGAATCGTCCCGGAAGGCCATAGTGTGTTCTGCAGGGAGCGTCCCCTGCCAAGCTTGAGAGCGTGCTATGGGCAGGGTCTGTTGCAGTCTATGATGGCCAATAGAGGACGGTTGTCATAAGTAGATGACCATGGCCAGGGAGGCAAAGAGAGTCAAAGATGCCCCCAGCTAGAATATAAAAATGAGCACCGAAACAAATGACGCGTTGACAGGGCAAGAGCTGACCAGTTCTTCTAATCTTTTGAGTGCTTTCATGTTTCGCTCCAGTAGTTCGCGGACGGCCATTTCTGTTAATACATATGGCAGTTCTTAATCCTTAGCAAAAGGTTCCATCGGTCCTCTAATGCGGATGGCGCAATTTAGCATCTCCATAGGTCACATTTCACCCAGTTTCTACGTCGCTTGTATTATGCTTTCGGTTTCGGTTTCTTCTCTATGCAGTGGTTACCTCGCAGGTGTCATTTCTCACAAATATGGTATTCTCACTGCTGCACTGATGGTCGCCGTCATAACCATTATACCCGCTTCGGCGAATTTCGCTGCACCGATCTGCGCTCGTCTGATTACGGGCATTGGACAAGGCCAGTCCATATCAGTAGTGACGATCTATCTGTTCGAAATCGCTCCTCGCAATATCCGTGGTGTTGTGGCAACATTGCATGTTGCGGCTCCCATTCACCGTAGGCATCGCAGGCGGGTACTTCATAGCCTATGGGTTTTCAAGACTAGATAGCAGTCTAGCTTGGCGCATCCCCTTCATTGTCGAAGCATGTATAGCTGCAACGCTATCTATTAGTATGGCTTTCATGCCATTCTCTCCTCAGTGGTTGGTACAACGCAGTGTCGACTTCGTGACGCTTGCTAAGTCTTGTTGAGACTCCCCCAAACATTAACGTCGACTAAGAGTTGCAAAGTATCAAAAGACCCCTAGAAGAGGACAGCACGCAGCATGCCAGATTCTCAGAATTCTTTTCAACACGGTACATCAGAAGGAATCTGCTTGGAATATTCTTGATGGGGTTTCAAATGCTTTGCGATGTACATGTTGCATACCCGTCAATACGCCTTCTGTTTGGACTAGATCGATGCTGTGCTTAGTATATTATGCCCCCATCCTCTTTAACCAAGCCAGCTTCTCATCGCGCGTGCATCATTCCTTGCCTCTGAAATTTTGGAAATAAAAAACCTAGTGTTCACCATTCTGGCTCAGCCTTTTGCAGATAAGTGGTGGTGGGCATTCCCCTTGATAGACGGAGGAATCACTCCCGCTAGTTGTTTCTTGGCAATCAGCACCATATATGCGGCTCACGGAGGCAATGCAGACGGAGAGGTCTACCTCAAGGGCAAACCTTCCAGTGGGCTGTTATTATCCTGATCTATCTGTTCGTCGCCAACTTTGCGTGGTTCTGGGCTCTGGTACATTCATTCGCATGACGCATGTATTTTCAAGCATGAGGCTCAACTCCCACCCCGCAAAAGGTCATCAAACTATATTCGTGAGATTATGCCCACGCGCCTGCGGGCCAAGGCATACGCGTTTCAGCAAGTAAATTGTCGTCTTTCTTCGTCAGGGTAAAGCTATTCACCTGTAATATCCGAGCTGGCAAATTGGGTCGTCAACTTCACCGTGGCGTTGATGGCTCCTCTCTTCCTCCGCGCATCGCCGAGCCATACTTCTTATTCGCCGTAGCAACATAATCTGCCACAGTCGTGTGTTTCCTTCACGCCCGAAACGAGGGGCAGGGGTTTGGAGAGGATCGGGATAAAGAGCCGTAACCTGAGGCCCGAACCGACTGGGTAGCAGCTCATTGGTTGATCATTCGTACCTCAGAACCACTAAATTCTCGGCAAGCTGCCGATGGTCTTATAGATAAGAACACTTCAAGTATGGAGACTGCGGTACCTGACTCCTAACCTCGCACTCCACACACCATTTTCATTATGACTCCGAAGGACACCACGGAACCAAGTATTTAAGATGTGGTAAACCACAGCCCCCTGTTGACGAACAACGCGTTCACTAATCTACGCCAAAGGTAGCCTGAAACATAATAATGCCTGCGGAGAGACGTCGGTCTGATTATGTATCCGGAAACCACTGCAGAATTCACTCCGGGTGGAATCACCCCAGCCATATGTGACGAATTCCAAACCGCGCGCATTTATGAATGAAGTCCCTGTGAAACTCGCCAACTCGGGAACGGACGATCATTCAGCATGACATGAAGATGCACTCGAAGGGCTGGGTATAAATTCTGGATGATGGACGTTTCGTTCTGCCCAGTCTTGTCTACCTCACTTGGCGCACACGCGTTTCTTCCCATTCAACCAAAGATCCACTTTCCCTGAACGCGTAGCACGTATCTGTCGATGCCCAACGCGACTTGTCGTTACTGACCTGAAGTTTACAGATCCAGGCGTGCCAGTGACCTCCACACCACACCACACCACACCACCCTTTCTCTGCTGATCATGGTGTCCAGGACTATCATCCCTTCAAGTTCATCCGCCGCTAGCAAGCGCCAGGTCGGCTTTGAGACAGCCGTCACTGCAGTCATCTTTGCGCAAAAGCTCAAGGACGCCGTTGCGCTCTCTCATGGTCGCTCGCTTACGCCACTTGGGGGCTACCGTCCTGTACACATTTCCGTCAGACGCACGGCCACGGGGGACAACGTGCCCTGCCGTGCAGCGGCCGTGGACGCTCCTCTTGGGCTTGTGACCCCCGTAGGATGCTGAGCGGCGTCGGACAAGACGCGTTAGAACGAATAGGCGCTGCTGTGCAGGTCTTCCATTTCTTGCTCGCGAAGTGTATTGTAGGCTATTCGGCAGTTCTCTTCATGCAGTACTATGTCGTCTCTCGGACAATATGACTCGCCTGACTTTCTGAGGGAGTGTCGTAGCGAGCCACAATCACGGAAACAAGAAATATGGTTAATTACCGCTCGAAGATGAAGCCGCAATGCAATGCGTCATTTTTGCACAATCATAAATAGGCAGTTTCTTGTATAGAAATCCCGCAACTACACCTCGTCCTCAATGATCTAAGACAAGTCCGGTAAAAGTGGCAGGGAACGAGGTTGCTTCTCAAAGTAAGCGGCGACCTTCATCAAAAACGAATAATCGCTACCATCGCGCTGTATACATGGGGTTAGAAAGTGACGAACAGTGTGACGAGATATGACTGACAATCATCGAATTCGGAAAGCCAGGGTCAAATGGAAGGACATTCTCCAGGAACTTGATCCGCTCGGCGGTGAGCACAATCTCCAACGCTTCCAAGTTGGCCTGTAGTTGCTCCACTTTACGACCCCCGATAATGGGGAACACATATGGCGCCTTTTGCATAACATATGCAATCGCAACCGCGGTCAGGTGCTTGGCGCCGAGTTCCTTGGCAACCTTTTCCAGAGCTGCGCTCATTGCTCTTTCCTTGTCGTTTCTCTTCCAATCTTCGAGGAAGAGCGAGCGTCCTTTCTCGCCTGATTGGATACGTCGTTCCTCCTCTTCATCGGTGCGGAGCTTTCCGCCTGCCAGTACACCCCACGGTGCCAAAGCCATGCCTGTGCAAGAATGTCAACAAAGAAAGTGGCGAAGCGATTCGTGATGGACGGAACATACCATGAGCCCTGCACATTGGAATGATATCCCGTTCAAAGGAACGCTCCATAACGTTCCATCGACCTTGATAAATCACGAACGGCGTCTTGCCATGATCACGAGCATACTGATTTGCTTGGGACACGACCCATGCAGGGCTGTCAGAGATGCCCTGCAAAGTTATATGATCTGAGAAATTGGAGATATCAAGAACCATTCGAGACCTACCAGATACAGCACTTTGCCTTGTTGAACGAGGTTGTGTAAACCATTCATTACTTCCTCAATGGAAGTTTCCCAGTCCCACCAGTGAACATAAAAAATGTCAATGTAAGACGTTCGCAGCTTCTTCAAACTGGCTTCCACGCTGATGTGCATGGATTTAACGTTGTTTCCGGTGTACAATACCTTCTGCGTGATGCTCGTGTCACCGCGCACATAATTTGTAGAATACTTGGGAGGATTAAGTCAACACAACACCGACCCAAGAAGGGAGATTACTGACCTTGGTGGCAATAACGAGCTGATCTCTGATGCCACGCTGCTCTGCCCATTCGCCAATGAATTCCTCTGAGCTCTGGTCTTGACTGCAAGATGTTGATGGGTAAGTGCTACAAAAGGTCGCCGCGAAACGCTCACTAGTTATTTGAGGTGTCGATAAAGTTACCACCTGCTTCGTAATACGCGTCCAGCAATTGGAACGAAGTCTCCTTGTTCATTCCCCCCATGCCGCGCTCGGCCCATTGGTCTCCGATGCTCATGGCACCCAGCTGGATCGGAGAAACGTGGATCGAGGCATTAGGGGCCAGGGCACGATATCGTGCAAGACGTGAAACGGGTTTGGTCACAGATGTGAACAACATCGCCAAGTGATTGATGATGAAAGCGTGAGCGAATTGTAGTGAATGCGAAAGAGAGTTGGATGCCCCTCTCAGCGATGCAGAGAGGCTTTATAGCTGAGCTGAGTATACGCCTTGTCATCCGTTATTGCGTCAGATGCCAAATAGACACGCGTCTGTATGACATGTTTCGCACATGGACTTAGCTGATTACAATGACTCGGAGTTCATCTCACCGGAATTACTCTCATACCGGTGGCGGAACCGTGAGCAACTTGAAGCGGGTCAAAGATGGTTCAGCAGGATGACAAAATGTAGATTTCAACGTTCGACCAATCAATTTCGCAATGACCCATCATGCACTGCAAGCTGAATTATAACCCGGTAAGACTACCTTGCGTGCAAAGGCCCTGGACAAATAAAGCAAAGAAAAGGAAACATGACGCGTGACAGCATTTGCAATGTGACAGACGAGTCACGTTTTCGCTTGATGTTGACTCCTATTCAGTTTGCCCTGTCATCAATCCAAAATTGGATGAGTCACCCTGAGCGGAAGCTCCCCTCTCCTCGACCAGATCGGCAGCGGCCTGTGCATGCTCTCAACGTGAGCCATCTTCTCGCTTTCCTGGTGACAATCTGAGGCTCATACATGATATGGTTCTTCTTATCAATGTTGTTACAAACTCTGAATCATGAACTACTTGGGCCTTTCTGGCAAATCTTACTTGCATCGCGTTTGGAGCACATTCTGAAAACCTACCACAACTGACTAATTGTATACATTGAAAGGTATTCCGACGATATATTATTGCCTTTTAATAATTCACCTGAAATCATTTACATATGTTCACTAAGGCACGGTTTCAGAACCTGAGTAACAGATGATCAATCGAGCTATTTCGGGCGCGGCAAGTACTTGGGCAATGCGCCACGTTATCTACGGCATGCCGCATCAGCGCTACCTACAAGATGTTGTGATAGTGCGGCTAGGACAATGAGCCTTTTCTCGCCTGAGTGTGTGTGGTAAAGTTGAACGCGTGTACCTGCAAAGCCGATAAGCCATTCGACCACACCCATCGTTGTAGCAGGCCGGGCCGCCGGTGCCTCGTCGCTATGACATCAATGATGGGCTGTTCGGCGTCCTACTCTGTGGCCATAGTCTTAAGATATAATACGAGGGGGTTTGTATTTTTGTAACTGAACCTTTTGTGTACTCCTTGTGAAAACCTCTTTCACACGACACCGCCACACGCGAGACAGAGGCAAACGTATGAATACCGACCATGTGTCCGCGCAGAGAGAAAACTCAATCGCAAGGGGTGGCGAGTTGTTTGAAGTTGTGACGCTCGGAGGGTTTGGAGGGGTTCACCGCAGCTTGAGTTCATACTTCTCGTCTGGAACAGTGCTGCTCAGACCCAGACGGTACCCGGACCTCCCAGGATATTCTGGCCATGTGCACAGAATGCAGATCCGAGAGGTGCGTCGTCGTCCAGGCGGCCAAGGCCGTCATACAGCCAGGCCACATTTGAAACGTGGCGAGATGAACATGCTTTGGAGCTGTTAGACCAAACTTTCACAACTGGTGTCCCACGTCTCTGCAGTTGCGGGACTCGCTGATCGCTGTCGGACAACTCATGTAACCCCGCGAACAGGGTTCCAATCTGCGTCTTGTCAGGTGGTAAGTATGTTGAAGATTGGCTGGTACATAGCTCGATGATCATGGTTAGCGTTTGTCTCTTCTGGTGCCAGCTTCGTAGTATGTGTCCGCGGTCTAGCATGGGAGATCATCCTCAGGACGCTGTCTGCTACAAAACAAAGAGCAAAGCACCTTCGGTCAGTGAGTGAATCACTCCTGGCGAGGCCGCTAGAAGAGGTGCAGAAATAACCAGCTGAACTCTCCAGATCATGTATCCAATATGGCAACCCCGACCAGGCCATCAACGGGATGGTTGGCTATTGCCGAGCTGTTGCCTGACTGGCCCTGACCAGTATCTGTCCTGCTAATGGAAGTTCTACTCCGGAAAACAAGCTTAATTCCGTTGTTAGGGGCGTTGAGCCCTCCCAGTGCTTGTATGCGCGTCACATCACAATTCGTAACCTTGCCATCAGTTTTCTGTCGAATAAGGTCCTAACCACCAGTGATTTTGTAGCCGCGCCCCTGGATGGTTTTTGGCCATCATTTCACCACTAGAGATGTTGATAACTCGCGTAGCACGAGGTGACCCTGGCTAGGCTAGTCAAGGATGTTTTGATCTAATACAGTTCCTTGGCCTCCACCAAACGCGTACATCTCATCCGTAACCAGGTCAAGTCAGGCTTCAAGTGGGAATGAGGGGATCTATATCCGGTAGATCAATAAGAGTGAGGCAGTGCGTATGCGAATGTTACCTATCCTCAATCTGATCCAGGAACTGTACATACAGTACAGTGACCTCACCGCTTGTAAGTTTTCCGACAAGAAGTATGTGCGCCACATTGTCTCACACTACTCCTGACTAGGACGGGTTAAGGATGAAACCATTGTTTCCACGCTTTGCCCCCTCCGGTTTTTTTTTTTCGCCAGAACCGCCGAGTACGAAAAAGCATTCGAGACCGCCCAAGTTGATATTGTGGAGGTATGACCCCAATCACCTGGCATATCCTTAGATATCTAATCGTAATCAATAGTTGTGGTGGAGCCGTACGTAAGTATATATTCCCCTCATGCCGAGTGGTTGGCAGTATTGCAAACTCTATAGAACCATTCACATGAACATGATAAGCACCATACTGCGTTTCACTGAATGGATTCCTATTATCTGCGTCCCCGTCTCAATGGACACGGCCACAGATAATAATTCAAGTCTCATAACTCCTCTGTTTGAAGTCCCTCAGCATCGTTGAGTAGTTACAGCGATGTGCACCAACAAGGCAAGTCGCGACAGACATCTTTCATCAGACAGGCAACTCACGATCGGCAGCACCATTATGGTGATGGAAGGTGAGGTATTATGGTCGCTATTTATATGGTTATGGACGGAAGAAATGGCACAGAAACAAATGCCACTTTCTCCCCTATCGACTGAGACGTCCAGTCACTCGTAGACAAAGCGACATGTAATAGGCAGTCAAGATTCAAGGCAAAATAGTTATGGGGATGTGGGTACAGGCGGGATAGCACGCAAAATGAACCCGATTTGGCGCATCCAATGTGAGGTACTACGAGTAATGCCGTGATAGGTATTCTCGCCTCTGGGAACTACGCGGGAGCGTAATTTCCAGCTAGTGAGACCGGCTCTGATAGCATCAAACCGCTGGACAACTTCGTCCATCGTAGGACGTTTTGAAGGGTCTTGCTGGGTCATGTCAGCTATCAAAGGCCGCATGAATTCAAACCCAAGTTTTGACTGACTTTTGTGAGCGAAAGTCATGCAAGAGCGCGGTAATACGACACACCTCAACAAAATCCTTTTTGATGGTGTTGCCGATGTAGAAGACGTCAGTTGGAAAAGGATCACAAGGAGCATTGGAGTTCTGGAATTCCGGGACCTCCTTGTCCCCTCCCCATATCGGGACTTCCAAAGGTTTCACAATGGAATCATCGTAGTGGCGTGACAGCCCGAAATCAATCAAAAAGTATTTCGGAGGTCGTTCGGTTCGACTCTTGTGGCGTGCATATCCGGAGAAATCCCGCTTCATAAAAGGACTCGTAGGATGAAATGCATCAATGTAAAGTCTGCTCGGATCCATCATGATGTTTCTGGATGAACAATCTCTGCGGAAGGTTAGATAGATGGGCGAGGTCCAATGGACTATGGATGCTACCTACCGATGAGCGACACGGTGCTTGTGCATAAATTGGAGACCCTGTCAAAGGTTAGCAAGCGAACAAGGGAAACGTATGAAGGTGTACCTCAAATAGTTGCTTCATACACTCGACTGCCTCCCCGAATGTTACGAAAGGCGGGTGTTTGTATTCTTGAAGGAGAGGCATTACGACTATTGCCTTAGCCTCCTCATCAGGAACGGACAACACATCATAAACAGGAACGCAGTGGTTAGCACTCGTGGCCAGCGTCCGAGAGGAGAAATATCGTGCGATATCTATCTCATGAGGATGATCCCTTTGGTTGACTAGCTTGAGAATGATAAAAGCGCCATCCGAAGTACGCGTGCCATCCAGAATTCTGGTAGCGTACTAGCAATTCTCAGCGATGGTAGGCTCTGAAACGTCTTCTGCATACCTTGGCCACTCGACCATCCTCGCACATCAACCAGCTCTTTTTCGTTCCTTTCCAAGAAGGTGTCCAGTCCGGGGCGTAACGGGGTCGAAGTACGTAGCCACTATCCTTCAACCAATTGTAATGGTTGGACCACCACAACTCGGACCTAGATAGCTGGGTGGCATCTTTGTTCACTGGCGTGGCGCCAAAGGCTGCGAGTTCAAGTTGAGCGAGAGAGGTGTCCTCTTCAGCTGTTTGAACCGCATGCTTTTTCGAACGGGGAGGCATAACATGCGCAAAATGGCGTGTCAGTGCTGAATTAGTCTAGTGTATGCCCATCCGGTATAACTGACAAACTCAAACATGGACCCACAGTCGGACCCCGTGGAGTCCTCGCGGAGCTGTATTTGATTAGAGAATTCAAGGGGTTGTTAGAAAGATCATTTCCCACACGGCTTCCCTCCTTAAAGATGTGTGGGATGACCTTGTAGAAGATTATGTACCACCGTTACCCATGCCTTCTGACGGCCTTCTGTCGTTGATCATCAAATCAGATTCCCTTGGAACAGTCGGAAATTTTGATCCAGCAGTTCTCGCGAGGATCCCTAGTAAGGATTCCTTGCATGTGGCTCAAATATTTCTTCGAGAGACGTTAGATGAGATGGTCAAAATTCGTCATCTCTCCGAAGTCTTGAGAGAAGATAACGCAGATCTTCTCCAGGAAACGGGAGAGAAGTATTCCGAGTGAGCATTGAAGTTGACAAGTGATGTTTCGGATAGTAATGCCCTTCTCCTTCGTCAGCTTGATGCGACAAACGAAAGAACTCCAACTGCTTGAGCAGCGTAGTTGGATATACAAGCGATTTTTAAAACGAGGAAAATTAAAACGTGCGAGACGAACATTCGTTTCTGATGCTTTCGAGCTCTGGAATTCAACTTCGGTAGCCTTGCAATCATGTCTCGAGCTGGAGGGGCTGATGATGATAGCAGACCAAGTCCGATACCTTGAAGAAAAGCTATGTCTTAACTCCCACAGCGGATCTCGCTGCAGTTGAACGTACGTGTCCATTGGAGTAAAGTGTGCCAATCTCGTCGATCAAAGTTCCAATGCAGGCGGATCTGTCCCGGAGGATCATCCGATTACGGGCCTGGCGTTGGATCTGCCAAAGGGTCCTATCACGCAAGAAACAGTTGCTCTAGCCCAAGAGCTTATCGCCATTGTGGCGGCTGGCAATTCCTCTGCCCGTCCAACCCCTTCTGAAATTCAAGTTGGACAACCATCGAGTAAGGCAGCGAAGTTCCAACCAAAGAAGCGTCTCCTGCTGATATCATGTTGAACCCTAGGTGCAAGCGCGATTGCCGAGGCTGGGGCACTATCATTTACCCAAAGTGGGTCACCCAGTAGTCGTAGTTCGGCTTCTAGTGGCAACATTTTCGGTCCGATGAACATCAATGTCACCGTTGTCAACAATACAAATTCAACCACTTCAGGGATTGCCATTAACAGTGCGAACAGCGATTCAGGTACGTTCTACCCAGTGAGCGTTGATCTTGTTGAAGAACGTACTTTAGGCTTATTTGGCGATCACCCAAGCTCTGTTAACAACCCGCCAAATCCTTAGTAGTGTATGGTTTCTTTGTAGGGAGACGACACCTTTAATTTCACCTCATATTGCTTTCATGTAATGTTGCGTGGGGCAGGGAGGTTCTGTCATGTTCTGATAAGTGAACTTTTAACTTTGTTCATACACCAGCAAGCGAAATCATTCTTGTCCATTCTCTGATGTCCAAGTTTTGATCATTCGCTGTGGATCCTCCGAGCACTGTGAGGGCATCGAACCTAGCTTATCGCGCCGTGGTTTAAGACATGGGTCCGTGCAGATCCCCTGGCAATGTTGCATACTAGCAAATATGCTCGCGTTAGCAATGCCGGGGTTTCGCGGGATCTACTTTACATGTATAAGGAGTGAGGCTGTGGGTCACCTCGGGAAAACATTCTGCTGAGTGTCCAGTGTTTTCAAAAATGCAGGGCATAAGATAGCCAAGAATGGCATGACAATAATCTGCAGGAATGGGTAGTAAGCCAGAAGGTAGGGATACTGAGACCGGCAGAAACATCGCACGACATTAATTTCATAGGATAGTGAGCGTAACATTGCCATCAAGGATTTCCATCAAGCATATACCTACCGGAGCTTCGGCACCTCCCAGCCGTCCTTGTACAAAAACCCGGCTCTCGTTAATGTTGCGAGGACGGTATCCAGTCCTCCAGTCAAATGATAGTTGCTAGTCTCGAGA
>JBBPMS010000525.1:0-11183 GCA_038090435.1 Phylloporus scabripes | reverse complement strand
AATTTGAGACACAGAGAACGAGGGAATGGCCTGTGAGCGCGCAAAAACCTCTGTTTACTGGGACGCCGTTTGGGAACCGCACGCCGGATTCATGCTGAATCGACCCGACATGCTCGTAGGCTGAGACAACAACAACTCATTTAGCCCACAGTGCAGTCATGTCCACATTGTTTGGGTAGGAGAATGACGTGTATTGTATGAATTTCATAAAACGATATGAGTCTGCGTCTGGAGGTTTTCACGACTAACCTGGTCAAGATTCAATTAGACTAGAAAGTGCGAACGGCCAGATTCATCCAGCACTACCCAATGAATAATGAGGTGTGTCGTTGTTAAAACCCCCCGAAAAGTGCGACATGAATCTGGCATTTTGTTATACGAGTGAAGGTGATCCAGGGTTTGCGGTAGCCACTGCTTGCTCAGTAAACATCCAGTAAGGTCCACATGACTAGAGCGAACCCTGCAACGCACCCCAGTTCTGCCATTCTTGAATGGAGGTCACTCTGACCCAGTAGCGGCGGTACCAATTCTTAACTTTGCATGAGCTGTCACACTTTGAACGCTCTTGTGGTAAAACCCCCCAAGGAGTGTACTCGTGGGACAGTTCCCAGAGGCATTACTCCCAGCGCCAGGAGAGAGACTCGGTGCCGGGGAATATTCATAGATTGCCAGCGTGTGCATGACACCCCTGAGAAACTTCAAGTTCAAGTTCTACTAGCTTCGGTACTAATCACTCACCTAAACTCTAAAAATCTTGTCGATGGCACTGGCGCTCATTCATTGGTTCAGACTCGGTGCTCCTATAATTTTGCACTATACCGTCTCACCTTTGGTCTCAGCATATCTCACTACAGGCTGTACATTGACGACTCTTCGGAGGCCGGGACAGCATTACTCGATGTTCACACTGACGTATTGGAAAATGCTGAGTCAGCGATATTGTCGGCAAATTCCGAACAAAAATTCCAAGGGCTTCGTCTAGCTTTACAGCTTTTCGTCGACCTCTTTTCGCGGCTGCTGAAAACGATTAATTGCCCTCTATTCGTTGTAATCTGTAGACTTCCTCACGCAAGCAAACGCACGCCCATTTATTCCCATTTTCATTGGTGCGTTCAACTTTTTTTAATGGTTTTATATCTCCCGACCCTCGTCTCACCACCCTAGCATCATTCCCTCGTCATGTCTACTCCGTCTTCAATTCACCGGGATGTCGTTCCTTCTGAAGTTGGATGGCAGTTCGTTCCCCAGTACTACACGTATGTCAACAAACAGCCCAATCGTTTGCATTGCTTCTACACCAAAACCTCCACCTTCATTCACGGTACAGAGGGTGAGGAAATAAAACCCTGTTTCGGCCAGCAGGTTCTTTCATTTCTTCTCACAACCTGTCTTTTGCTCACTTGCCTCGGTCTCAGGAAATTCATAACAAGATCATCGCGATCGGCTTCGAAGACTGTAAAGTCTTCATTCACTCCGTGGATGCGCAGTCCTCTGCCAATGGTGGTATCATCATCCAGGTCATCGGCGAGATGTCCAACCACGGTGACCCTTGGAGAAAGTTTGTCCAGACCTTCTTCCTCGCAGAACAACCAAATGGGTACTTCGTTCTCAATGACATCTTCCGGTTCCTCAAAGAAGATACAGTCGAAGATGACGTCAGCGAAGCAGAGCCTGTTCCCGCTGTCCCTGTTTCCGAGCCTGCTCCAGTCGAGGAACCAGCACCTGAACCTGCCACGGAGCCCGAGCCATCTCCGGCCCTCGAACCTACCCCTGCCCCTGCCCCGATTCTCGAAGAAGAGCCTACAACTGTTCAGGACGAGCCTCTCACCCCTCCTCCGGTCCCAGAGACTGAACTCGCGGAACCAAATGGCTATCACCATGAGGAACCTGAACCCGAACCTACACCTGTGCCCGTGGTCCTTTCGGAGCCTGAGCCAATCCCGGAGGCTTCACCCGAACCTGAGCCCGCACCTGCACCACAACCGCAAGCTTCCCCTGCCGCTTCCCCTGGACCAGCACCAGCCCCCGTACTGCAGGCGTCTGCTCCTCCCTCCGCACCTGCCAAGTCGGCACCCAAGACTTGGGCGAGCCTTGCTGCTACGGATTTAAAGCGATGGGGATCACAGGTTGCATCGGAATCCAAGGGTTTGACTGAGGTACCTGCTGCCTCAGTCAGCCCGGCATCGAACAGTGGCACGCAATCACCGGCACCGCATGGAGCACCGCATCGTGTTGGGCAACAGCACGGTCCACGCGAGCACCCCTCCGTCGCTGCTGTGCTGGCCTTGACAACACCGCAGTGTTTCGTTAAGGTATTGTTCTACAGGCGATGCAAGATAAATTGTAGCTGATTCGTCCACTCAGGGTGTTGTGGATCCAGTTAGCCAACATCAGCTTAGTCAAACCCTAACCCAGCGGTTTGGCCCAGTTAAAGACGTCGAGATCGTACGAACAAAGGCATGCGCCTTCCTCGAGTTCTTGTCTTTGGATGCAGCCAAGAAAGCGATTGTCGCATCTTTGCCCCAAAATCAGGGTGGTGAGGGCGGCGTGCGGATCGATGTTGGAGGAGACGTTGGCCAGGTGCGTATCTTCGTCGAGACTCGCAAGGAGCGGGGCGACAGGCCCCAAAGCCGACCTCGCGGTGGTCCTCCTCTGAATGGTGAAAGTCGTGGTGGTTTCCGAGGTGGACGCGGTGGATCAGGGCGGGGTCGTGGTGGCCCACCCAGTGGCAAATAGCACTTTTTTGCCTTTGGACGAACAGGGGAGGTGTTTTTGGTGTGACAGGAAGAGGTTGGACATATGCTGGGTTGCATGCTTCCGTTCGTCGTTTGTTTCCCTATGTCGCCTTGCTCTGCCTTTTTTGTTCTTTTTTGGTCTTCCGTTCTATGTTGTACATCCTCCTCCCCTCTTCCCTTGTCGTTCCCTCGGGTTGCGTTGATGTGGTGTTGTTTTATTTCTTTTGTTCGATTTAAGACGCCCATGATGGGTGAGGAGTCAATTAGAATATAAGAGAAGATTGAAAGCAGATTAGCACCCATCGTGGAACCATCACATATTGTTCCGTTTTGGGACAGATTTCTGGCAAGACTGGGATTTGTATGGTGCCTTTGATATCAAGCATTGGGCTTTGTTACAATGCATGTTTAGTGGATGTATACGCCTTCTGATATGAATGATGTCCTTGTGCGAGCGAAGGATTGGACACCATGGAGACAACAGTGCGATCTTCCATGCCATTGCCATGGCAAAGAGGCTCAGTGCAAAATGAAATCAAAATCTGCATCAAAAGGACAGCTTTGTACGAAATCCGTGTCGATTGGGTCCAAAGATTGCCCGAATAGTTCCCAAAACGGGTAGTAGATTGCAAGGATCAACTTTTTCCTTGTTCCAGAACAACAAAAAGTGCGTTCAAAGGTGAGTACGTTGAGACGGCCCTTGTTCTCTCCCGCTCCTCCCTCATCGACGTCCCAAGGTCGAGTTATGCCAGAAGATCAACAGCAGACCGCGGTGGTAGCATCGAATTCCAAGTCAAAACAGAGTCAAGCTGCGTCACAGGCCCCACCTGCACCGCGCAAAGTACGCTTCAACGTCGGTGAGTAGTGCTCCGTCTGTTTCTGCCTCCCTTTTTTTTTCCTTTCTTTTGGCAGGATGTGTCGATCCTAACCCGCATCAGGCACACAATACCAGGTCCTCGATGTCGTTGGTGAAGGCGCCTACGGCATCGTTTGCTCCGCAGTGCATCGTCCCAGCGGACGCAAAGTTGCTATCAAGAAGATCACACCCTTTGATCACTCCATGTTCTGTCTCCGAACACTGCGCGAACTCAAGCTCCTCAAGTTTCTGAGCGAGGCTGGCGTGAGCGAGAACGTGCGTTTATCTTCCCACGTGCATCAATTCGCTTTGACTTACGTATGGAACTGCCCCGCAGATCATTTCGATCCTCGATATCATCAAACCTCCATCGCTAGAGGCGTTTAAGGAAGTATACCGTATGTCATATTTATTCGAGGGCATCCGCAACTGTGGCTGATTCCTCTTGTGCCCATATCTCCCAGTGATCCAAGAATTGATGGAAACGGACATGCATCGTGTCATTCGGACGCAAGATCTCTCCGACGATCACGCACAGTACTTCATCTATCAGACCCTCCGTGCACTCAAAGCACTTCATTCTGCCGACGTCATTCACCGCGATCTCAAACCGTCGAATCTACTCTTGAACGCCAACTGCGATCTCAAGGTCTGTGACTTTGGTCTCGCACGATCTGTCAAGACCGCAGAGCCGTCAGGCACTGAAACTGGTTTCATGACGGAATATGTTGCAACGCGGTGGTACCGTGCACCGGAGATCATGCTCACATTCAAGCAATATACCAAGGCAATTGATGTTTGGTCTGTGGGGTGTATATTGGCGGAGATGTTGTCTTCGAAGCCCCTTTTTCCGGGACGGGATTATCATCACCAGCTGACGCTCATATTGGATGTGCTTGGGACACCCACTTTGGATGAGTTTTACGCGATCACTACGCGTCGATCGCGTGATTACATTCGGGCATTACCATTCCGGAAGCGGCGGTCATTTTCACAGCTGTTCCCAAATGCAAATCCCTTAGCAGTCGACTTTTTAACAAAGAGCTTGGTAGGGTTCCCCACTCACTAGGTGGTAGAGCTAGCGGTCTGATTTTCATTTGTAGACCTTTGATCCCAAGAAACGGTTGACCGTCGAGCAGGCTCTGGCTCACCCATACCTTGAGGCATATGTACGATCTGTCACCTGTTCCAATGGGTCCGGCTGCTCATCTCATCTGTCCTGTAGCACGATCCTGATGACGAACCCGTCGCGCCTCCACTTGACCCCGAGTTTTTCGAGTTTGACCGTAAGTACCCACGCTTTCAAATTCCGACTCATCGTCATTTCACCCATCAGTGCACAAGGACGACATTAGCCGAGAGCAACTCAAGGAATTGCTGTACGATGAAATCATGTCCTTCCGCCCTGCGCCCATCACCTAGACTGGCTCAACGCCGCGATTGACCACCTGAACCTAGGACGATCTCGCACACAATTATTGGATGTATTACCGGAAGACTTTTTGTTTTCGTCTGCATTCGACCCGTACGAGGCATGTTTATTACCATGCTGGCCCACGGCAGGGTGTTGTGGTTTGCTTTGGAGGTGTTTTGTCGTCTGCTTTTTCACGCTGTCCATATTTAATCACATCTTCCCGAAAGCAGGAATCACGAGAAGACCATTTCTTTCATCTGGCTACTTTCTTTTGTTGTATTCTAGCTAGAAAACTAAATCTGACACGTGAAATCATGGGTTTCGTCGTTGATCAAACATAACATAGAGGAGTTTGAATGAACAAGACCCAGAGTATGGATTCTCTGGATAGTGAAGTCGGTGATCATCACGCTTGCTCGTCAGTTGTGACCGCCAGCATGGGGGTAAATGAAAGTATACGATTGGCGGTTAGCACACTTTGCCTGCCTCAACATCTTCTTTCTTGGAGCACCCACAACAGTGCGAGGCAGAACAAGACTGTTTCTGTTCTGCTTCCTCGAGCTTTGATTTTTCCGCCTCCACTGGAGGAGTCGCACTTTCGGGCGCAACCGCGTCCTTGTCCTTATCCTCAAGACGACAACCTTGACAACACCCCCCATCAAACGCCTTGTTCCGCGCCCACCGCAACATCTTGACACCCTCCCAACCAAACAACAGCCCGATAACGATCGCGGTCGCAGAATCGACCCACCAGCCGCCCGCCCACACACGGTCGATGAGCGACCCGACGAGCAAGACCGCGGAGAGCTGCATGCACGAGAGCGCACAGAGCGCTTCGGCATGGAGCGCGCTCGATCGGAGGGCACGGGCGAGCGCACGCTTGGCGAGGTAGAGCGCGAGCATGATCGCCGTGGCAGTCGCGGCGATGAGCAGCGCGGGGAGCGCAGTGGACGGGCGGTCGTGGAGTGAGAGTGCGGCGGCGGAGGTGGCTCCTGCTGCGAATGCGAGTGCGACGAGGAGGACGCCGATAGTGGTCGTTGCGATGCGCTCGACGCTGCGCGGAATGGCGAGAGGGGTACAAGGCATGGGCATCGCGAGGGGGGAACGAAGGGGGCGGCTTACTGGATGGCCTGTGGGGAAAGCTTGGCTGGGTTCTCAGTTTCGCTGCGCGGTTCGGTGGCTCCGAGAAAGCGCCAGGTGACGAGGATGGCTGAGATGACTTCCACGGCAGACTGGAGGCCATAAAAGACGAGTGCACGCGAGGATGATTCAGCACCGAAGACGATCGATACAACGCCCTCAGCGGTGTTGTAGAACACGCTGAAGATGCTGATAGCGATGGCGTACTGCTGTAAACGACGGCGAGATAGCATTATGAGCGGACGAAGCCAACCAGTAGGAGATTGACGCAGAATTCAATGACTGAGGCAAAGAGGCAAGCGTGGATAAACGTATAGATAGGAAGCCAAAATCATGGAGAGCACGTGGCGAAGATAGTAGTCTTTCGGCGGTCGCACTTCGTCACGATGGGTTGTCAGGGCGTCGAAATCTAACCTCTCCTGAATGACTTACAGTAGAGGGTACTTACGAGGTGAAGGTACGAGCGTCTCGTGTATAATCAGGCGGCGATCCAAATAGCCGTGAGCACAAAGATTACAGATTTTATGGCATCGCAGGGGTAGCAGCAGCACTACCTCCTTGAACGGTTGTTTTTGAAGCTCGGCTCGACGTACGTTCAGTGAATTGCTGCTTCGTTTTGCATCGTTCAACTCGGAAACTATGAGTACAATACATCAAGAAAGGTGTGTTAAGTAAATCGGCGAAACAGTGGTAATCGACCTAGACCCCGTAACCTAAAATGTGAGTTCAATCAAAATTAGCGTTCACGTGTCTCTTGCCACACCTCGGAATCTGGTAGGCTTTAAATCAGATAAATGTCCTCGGAAATCACTTGATTTGTGGTTCCCTCTCGTAGATGGGAGCACTTGCGTAGATTGAACATGATACGCGATGCCAGCACGCTGTGTAGCGAAAGCTGGGCCCTGCCAAATGAAAAAAAAACTCAGGAATGCAAGTATATCATGGACACAGCATCATTTACAAATTCAATATGTTGTTCAATTGAAGCTGAGAATGACCGTCATCGTTAGTGTTTTCTGGAAGCATACGGAAAAATACGCACTGGAAATAAGGTCTCGGCAAGCACATTGACTGATGTGATTACTGCCCTCACAGGTAAGCTGAAGCTCAGCTTGAAAGACAAACTCGTCTCACCTATGATGCAGATGACATAAAATATGCCATCTCGACAAGTTGTGTGTACGATTGGAGACCTCACTTTACGGTACGAGCGAAAATGCTTATACACCATCAGAATCAATATGACTGGAAAGAATCAGTACATGCAATAATCCATCCGTGCAGAACGTTGCTTACTTATTTCAAAGCCCAATAACAGTGAATATGCGAGGGCGCTATTTCGAGAGAAGGCCCAAAGACAGCCGGTGACTGATTGTTCTGTGTGCCAGACAAATGAATTGGGAGGAAAGCGATTTACTTCCCGAGACTTACTTCCAGAGATGAGCTGTCTTCGTGTGATAAAAACTACCACAGCTCCACAGATCGATAACTATGATATGTCATCCTTGAGCGAGATTGAAAAAATACATTGAAGAAAGGCACTCACACTACCATATGTAATAAGGGCAAATAATACCCGTTTGTTCCCGTTCCAAAATGCGTATGTGCGGAGAGCCAGAAGCACTTGAAGACAGATGACGTTTATGCGCGGCTTACGAAAGGAGGGGAGGTGGCAGACCTTCTGCAGAAATGACAGCTACCATACGAATGACTTGCCAATGGCGTTAATCGATATACTGCCATGATATCAACTACTCATGTACTCACCACCGTCAACCAAGATCAGCCAACACAACTTGTGAGAGCAATGGGATAATACGATATTCTAAGTCACAGGCATCCACCATAACACGTATACCGTGAACATACCTCCGAGGGTGGGATTAGAACAGCTTTGCGCAAAAAACTATCAGTACAGAGAAATCTAGCCATGTCATACTCACAATACACAGACAACCCAATAATGACGAACGGCAGATATCTCGATACCGTGAAGACGACTCGTGTAGCGTCCCATCGGTACCCCCATATCCACTCAGCCTAGCAATGGTTTAGCGCATCGATTGGAAGCCACACATCCACTTACTTCATCTCCGGTTGTGATCACATAGTCATAAATCTGAAGTTCCAATCGCGTCAGGGAAATACCCGCACTGAGGTGGGTCTAGCTTACCAGAACCGTCATTGCAGCCACTGGGGATATAAAAGCATGAGAAGGAGGACCAGTGACCGGGAAAAAAAACATACCATCGAAGCGCTAATATGATGAGTGACTCCGAGTCAGCCCGTGCCAATGGAAAAGACAGGAAGTGAAGTCTTGAAAATCAAAAGGAAACCACCCACCTCGCTTAATTGTAGTCCAGCTACAACCTCGTCCGTGGTGGACAACATCGCTGTCTTACCCCACACTGGTCAAGGGAATTTACCTTTGCGACAGGAAGCAGCCTGACTAATAAAGTCTGCGAAAGTCGGCATATTGTTTGCTGCCACGTCCGGTGGATCTAACGCTTGTGAAACAGAGTTTCAGCATGAATGATGGTAGGTAGGTCACTATTTGGGCAATTTCCCAATCAAATGCAGGCTGCTGATGGATCGCTGTGTTGTTCGGGCCGAACAGACATGAAGCTCACCCTATTCCGATGGTAGCTTGCTACCGCTGGGTGGTATGCAACAGGTTTGATGCCTGCCATTGATGTAGCAGCCGAAGTAACCCCTTCATCGTCACCGTGAGATCGATCAGGTTTGGCGACTTCCTCACATCGACCTGTTGGTCTATGAATAGTTCCTGGTTCGATTGCATCACGGCATAAATCGTTGATGTACAACGCTGAAAAGCAAATGTTTGATCACGATCATCGTTCAAAACTCGTGTTGCAACCGAATGATCTATGTATTAGGGAAACTGAATCTGTGTGTATCATGTCAGTCCATGCCACCCGACCACTGGACATAACATGTCACACTTCTCTTGGAAAGGCAAAAAAATCCGTGAAGGGCAGGCACCCTATCTGATGCGAAACACAGGAAAAGACTACACAGCGCTCCTGCCGGCACGCCCGAGCCTCCTCAAAGCTTGCTTTGTTTGTATGATGCCTTCCTCCATTTTGACCTTTTCACACTGCTGCAAGCTTTGCTCGTACAACGAACGCGCGGTAGCCAAGTCTTCATCCATCTAAATTCCATGGCCGGAAACTCAGTTCTTGCTATTCCTCTACCAGGACCAGGGGTAGAAAAGCTCACCTCCCGCAACATGCCAAGATTAAATAAGACCACGCCCAATACCTGATCGCAAACCTCCGTGCTTTGTTCAGTGCCAGAGCCAAACCACCCCCTTCGAGGCAAGGGCGTCTTCTGCACACGTTCAATCAACCCATGGGCCTGGCGTGCCCACGCTTCTGCCTGGTATCTGATTTCGGGCGAGGGTGGCCGTCGCATGAGGAGTTCCGAGAGATTGTTCATGAGCTGGGCGGCTACAAGCAGACGTTGAGTCGGACTGTGAAATTATCAGGCAGGCAGACAACAGACATACCCTCACAAGAGTCCTCGATACCCACGTTCTCCTCGCTCGGTTGGACAAGTAGGGATATGGCTTGTAAGTAAAGCGGCATGGCATACCTTTTGATGAGTTCTCAGCACTAGCACTGAATGTAAATGTAAAGCGTGAACAGTACTCACTCAACCTTCCCCTTTTGTGCATAGACGGACCCGAGTGCAGCAAGAGGTGCTCCGAGATCGGCTCTGCGCATCCAAGACGGCAGCTCAAGCTCCGCAAGTACAACAGATGTCGAAGTCCCGTCAGAATGGCTAGTGCCACTAGAGTTGCCATTTTTTCCCTGGACGCCTGCCAACCGGAGCACCTCTTCGACCGCCCACACAAGCCACCTCTCCTCTTCCTCTCCATCCTCGGTTGAACATAGTTCCGCGAGCTTGCACGCGACGGCAACCCTGCGTAGGCGCTCTTGATTCGTGAGCGTGTATGCGGTCCACTCGCTCGTGCTACTACTGGCGCCATCCATCGTGGAATCAGGCGAAGCGGAGCTGGATGCTTCACCTCTGTCCCACACGCTCTGTAGTACTTCCTTCGCCCGTCGCTGGGGAGCAACTTCTGCTAGAACAGCAGCGATACCAGACAATTTAAGGTATGGGTCCGATCCGAGAGTGGACAATGAGAGGTCCAAGGCAGTTTGGTAGGCGCTGTTTTGCCATGTACAGCACAAGAAGTATGATAAATAAAACGAGACGCAAGGATTGGGAACGAGACTGGAAAACTGCACGTACCGAGCAAGGAAGCGTTCACTCAGAGCATAATCACCCTGACTTTTAGCTCTGATTCCAGCACGCAAATCTTTTCGAAGTTCCACCGGCCATAGTGTGAACGAAGTGTATATTTCGTACCTGTGTTTGCCCACAAGACAGTCAGGATGAAGGGCAGAAAAGATTAGCTAGGAATGTTCGACGGTGAGTTCAGGTGACGTACAGGCCGAGCGCCGTCGCACCTGCACCTAGCGCAAGCAGCGCGGTGAAAAGTGTAGATACACGAACGCTGCTTCCGCGAAGTAGCCAAGATGTAGCTCTATGTGGTTCCGAGTGATGTGAGGCTGGATCGGTTGATTGAGTTCTTGCTTGGGCTCGGCCAAAGCTTTTCTTTGAGTCGTGACTCCACCGAGGATCTGTGCAAGTTGTCCTTGGAGTGCAGCGGCGAGCAATGTTCAAGAGCCTGACACGTTGCGCGAGCCCAGTAATTGACATGGAGAGGGTAGTAGTAAATGCTCAAACGCTTGACATCGTGAAGTAAGGTTGTTACATGGTACTTTATACTCGCCATAATTTCACAAAACAGTCGTCCTGAAGACGTCGAAGATTCGCTGGAGAGTTTATTCCACATCCTCGATATCATCGTCCTCCAACCAGCCCCTGCTTTCTTCCTGGCTTCGCCCTCCGGGCATTCTCATTCCGTCGTCACCATCGTCACCATCCTCGACTTGCACCCCTCTGTATCACGTCATCTGACTTCCGTGCCGCACTCTCCCAAGTCCAA
>JBBPMS010000524.1:0-11216 GCA_038090435.1 Phylloporus scabripes | reverse complement strand
AGACCGACCTTTTTGTCGAAGTGGGACTCGATCTATTTATTGGACCCCTCAGGAATGTGGAGATGGTTTGATCAGTCTCGATGGACCCAGCAAAAGCGCGCCGTTCCTGTCTCGGAAAGTTGGACGGTGGTAGAGATGACATCTTTGTCTGCCGATGGTCTGTTGATAGATCTGTGCAATAAATAAGAAATATTGAACACAAAGAGAAGGGACACCAACGAGATTGCGACGCCTGGTGTTCACGTGCGAGTAAGACTTGAACGGCAGACTGGATCGCCGCCACGCTCTGAACAAGTGTATTTTCGGAGACGGCTTCAGCGTCGGCGCCTTCAGCACCAGGAACGGCGTTACTCCTATTACCCCGCCCTTTAGTGCGTCCTCTGCGGGACGTGACACCAATTATACTCTCCAGATCTGCGACACTCTTTCCCGTCTTATTCTGCGCTGTGCGCAAGGTACGAAGCTGAGAAAGGGCATCCTTGACATCTGAGTTGACGTTGCCAAGACTCTCCTGGAAGGAAGTGAACTGAGACTGGAGCGTTCTCAAGGATGACCAAAGGTGTTCGAGCATCAAGTCGGTGGTGGACTTGGTAGCCGTATCTGACTGGACAGAAGGAATGCACGGGGCAAGAGCGGGAGCGGAAAAGGGCATTGGGGTCGTGACGAGGTGGGATGAGGATCGCCAGCGTCGGGTCGGGTCGTAGTGGTACCAGTTCTGAGGTTGCGGTTCAGAGTACACGTTGGGGTACACCTGACGCACGTTCGCTGCCGAAGCCTGTACTGGCGACCTTGTAGCCGATGACAACTGCATAGGACCTCTGCTAGCATTGTGGTGATCATTCTGAATGGGCAGAGGATGTCCTGCAGCTGGCTGTGGACGTCCACCGGGTGTTATGTTGGTAGCAGCCAGTGCAGATGCGCCGGCCACGACCGGTGGTTGGCTTGTCGAGGTGGCCATGGTCAGCGTCGAAGGGGATCATGTGCGATCGCAGCAACGCAATGAGGCGATAATTGAAACACAAGCACATCCGAAGTCCGAAGTCCGACTAGCGTTACATTACCACTTGCTTCAACACCACCGTCGACGTCGACGCCACATGTCCAGCGACCAGCGACTCGAAAACTTCACCGTCGATGGTACTTACCGCGTACTCGAGGTCATAGGCGAAGGCGCATATGGGATCGTCTGGTCAGTCATACTTGCTCGGCTACGCGCCTAATATTGACGCCGACTCCACGTCTCCAGCTCGGCCATCCACCAGCCATCGCAGAGAAAGGTCGCTATCAAACGCATTACGCCCTTCGACCATTCCATGTTTTGTCTGCGTACTCTCCGCGAGATCAAGCTTCTACGGCACTTTCGCCATGAGAATATCATTGCCATTCTCGACATCCTCCAACCTCCCAGCTTCGAGTTGTTTAAAGACGTATATCTCGTGCAAGAGTTGATGGAGACCGACTTGCATCGTGTCATCAGGACTCAGAGATTAAGTGACGATCACTGTCAATATTTCATCTACCAGGTAATCGTTAAACCTTCAATTGCAACCGAATTTATGCTCTAACAATAGACTACCAGACCCTTCGAGCGTTGAAAGCACTCCACTCAGCGGACGTCCTTCACCGTGATCTGAAACCCTCGAACCTGTTGTTGAATGCCAACTGCGATCTCAAAGTGAGTGAACAGAGCGTCGTCTTGATCTCTCCTTACTTCTTCGCGTGGTAGCTTTGTGACTTTGGCCTTGCGAGATCCGCACGGCCTCCTCCAAACGTTGCAAATGACAGCAGTACGTTCATGACTGAATACGTTGCCACGCGGTGTGTGCGTTCCCATTTACCTCTAATCTTGTATTCAACACGCTTTACAGGTGGTATCGTGCCCCGGAAGTGATGCTCACATTTAAAGAATATACACGCGCAATAGACATGTGGAGTGTCGGGTGTGTGTTGGCGGAGATGCTCAGCGGTAAACCCATGTTCCCAGGCCGCGATTGTAAGTGATGTCTATTTGAAATTGCCTCCATCCTGTCACTCTTAGATGAGTTCGACTCTCTCGCTCATGGTTCACGAGGAGTCTAGCCCACGGCCACCCGATTCTATCACCGTGTATCGTCCAACAAAATACGCGCATATATGCACTGATTTGTCCTATTTTTGTCCAAAGATCACGACCAGCTCTCGCTCATCCTCGATGTTCTCGGCACCCCTTCCATCGATGACTTTTACGCGATCTCTTCTCCCAGATCTCGTGAATACATTCGCGCCCTCCCATTTAGAAAAGGAAAGGATTTCAAAGTGATGTTCCATGGGGCCAATGAACTGGTCAGCTTTGTGACGATACTAGCCATATTTGTTAAACACCATTTTCGTCCAGGCAATTGACTTTTTGGTAAAATGCCTTACATTTAACCCAAAGAGACGTATAACGGCTGTCGAAGCTCTCCAACACCCGTACTTTGAGGTGTGCATTTATATCCTCTGATCAATAACCATCTCGACATGCCATTAGCCATACCACGACTTGGATGATGAGCCTGTCGCAGATCCTATCGATCCATCATTTTTCGATTTTGATAATGGGGAGCCATTGTCAAGAGAACAGTTGAAAGGTCAGAAAGCATTTTATCTTGTGGTAATAACAATTCATGGGGTTCAAAAGAATTAATATACCGAGAAGTCACGTCGAAACCACCACCAGTAACCTCGTTCTTGACCTTTGGAGACAGCAGTCCATAAGAAGCATATCGCTGACTTTGATCATGCCCTTTGTCGATGTGCAGCCCTCAGCCAAACTGCATTGGCGAACACCAACGGACATAGTTGGATGACTGGTGCAAGATTTGATCGTGATGAAACATTTTCTTGACTATTGTATGACTCATGTAACCAATATTGCTACCTTGTTCTTTTTATTCTGTTCTGACTTTGGATTCTTGTTTTTCCATCTGAACGTATTCCAAAGATACCCTTGGGCTGTTTGTATTCCATACTAGACTGTGGTGTATGGTGAGATTGCAGTACCCACCCTATTGAATGCAATAGTGTACGGAGATGGTTGTGGTGGTCATGAACATCGCCCCGGAAATCCTTGTCAATTTATGTAATGCACGTTTGTCGGATCGAACCGTAGTATGAATCTGTGCGAGGGCGATGCTGGCAAACTGGTTCGAGGAGATCATGGTAGAGCGTGGGACTAACCAATACTATGATCGGTTTCGAGCGTCTGGCTCACAAGTAGGGACGAGACGAGATGACTGGCCCGCCCGTGCCTCCCCTCCCCGCTGAATACGATCCTGGTTACGTGGTGCACCGTCTGGACCAGCCACCACCCCTGCCCCCTCTGCCCACCTCCTACGTCTCCCAGTCACCACCACCACATCCCACCACCCCCCTCCCCGCTCCCCGTCCCCATCGTCTCGATCCCGCCCTCCCAGCCAACGTACGTATGCATCGTGTCAGCCCATGCATTCGCTAATTACCCCATTTCTATATTACATGTACAAACAGATGGCAAGGACGCTCGACAACCAAGCCGCAGCTTTCCACCAACCTCCATATCCTGGCACCTCTCCCAGACCGCCTCCCCAACAGCCCTACAACCACCTCCCAGCTGGTCTTTCTCCCCCAACATACCCGCCCGCCCATCGCGCTTCATTTCAACCGCCCCCAGCCCAAAGCCCTTGGGGTCCCCCTGCCGCAATCCCGTCACCACGACCACAGCATCCCTACGCTCACCAGCCACCCTACCAACCACAGTACCAGACACCACCCCTCCATCATAGAGCCTCTGTCCCAACTCCTTTGAATCACACCCAACCTCCCCCGCAACCACACATGCACCCAAGGTCTAACACCGTCCAGCCACCATATGCCCCTCCCCAGACTTCCTCCCCATCCCGCCCAAGCGCATCTCCCTCCCTCACCGCTCCTCTCCCAACAATCCAGTCACTTACGACCGCCTTGCCAACCATCCAACAGCCCAACCATGATCCTGCCTTAAAAATTAGCTGGGCGCGAGATGTCCTGATGCTCGTCGACCGCGCTCAGCAAAACCCCTCGGGTGACGCCCCTCCTCCTGGTCCCGCCGTCATCCAGGACCCTCAACTATCACGTCTCGCGCAGATCGCCGTCTCGATGGTGACTCAGATCGCGTCTGCGCAGCATCCAACACCGATCCCCGTCTTTGCTGCGGAAGCAATCTACCTTCGCGCCACGTTCGCGGCATCGGGCGCATACCCGGATCATGTCCAGCACAATCCCCGTGTCGCCTTCCGTGACTTTGAACAAGCCGCCCGAGCTGGATACGCCCAAGCCTGGTTCCGTCTTGGCCGCGACTATGAAAACTTCAATGACGCCGTCCATGCTCGTGACTGCTTTGAACGCGGTCTCAAGCTCAACGTTGAGAGTTGTGTTTACGTGAGTGATTTCGCCGCATAACGTCTTTAAGCAACTTCCCACGCGCCGACGTAATAGCGGATGGGCATGGCACATCTGATGGGCCAACTTGGTCTCTCCCCTCAACCAGAGATCGGTCTTCCCTTGATTCACCGTGCTGCCACCCTGGCTTCCGTACAGGTCCCTCAGCCTGCGTACGTATACGGTCTTCTTCTCCTCGGAGAATTCTCCCATGTTTCCGTTCCTCCGCATCTCTTGACGCCGCTCATTCCACCGCATTCGACCCCCCAGCAAGAAGCCCGGCTTCATCTGGAACGGGCTGCCTTCCTCCATTTCGCCCCCGCACAGTACAAACTTGGTCATGCGTATGAGTTTGCCCTTCCGCCCTTCCCATTCGATGCCCTTCTTAGCGTCCAATATTACTCCCTCGCGAGCCAACAAGGCGAAATGGAAGCAGACATGGCCCTCAGCAAGTGGTTTCTGTGTGGCGCGGAAGGTGCCTTTGAAAAGGATGAGAACCTTGCATTTACGTTTGCTGAGAAAGCTGCTAGAAAGGGTTTGCCGAGTGCAGAATTCGCAATGGGCTACTACAAGGAAGTTGGCGTCGGTGGACCCAAGGACGTTGAAGCCGCTCGGATGTGGTACCAGTCGGTCAGTTTGGCCGCGGACTCGAGTATGGACATGACTGATCCTCACATTAGGCTGCCGATCATGGTAACACCGATGCTGTTGAGCGCTTGGCTGCCCTGTCGCAGCCATCTCCCCAATCGCTCTCGAGGCAAGAACACGATAACATCACAGAATCCAAACTGGTTCGCAAACGCACCCAAGCCAAACAGCGTTCGGAACGTGAGAGCGGCACTGTTCCGAGAGCATCGATGGACGAAGGTCGGCAGGTGGTCGATGTTATTCGGAGGAACTCGGTAGCACGTCATCCCCCCGCACCCAGCGCGGGTTCCTCAGGACTTGCCCCTGTCACGGAACAAACACCCAATCCGATGAGTCCACATATACAACCGGTTCCTGGACCGGGACCCCAAGCCCAGGGCCACCGACAGTTCCCCAACCAGCATCGTTACACGCTGGTCGATCCCGGTTCGGCCCAGGCTGGTAACTCGCCGCCGCCTTCGAGGACGGACTCGCCGGGTTATGCACGGCCTGCCGGACGTCCCCCCGGTCAACGTGCGCAAACCTTACCTTCTCCCGCGCCTCCCCAGGGTGCATCTCAAGACCAAAACGCCACTGGAGATTCTCAACCGCCGCCAGTGCGCTCGGCCGTCAAGGGCCCGATGACATTTGCGGAGATGGGTATTCAGGCGAAGAAACTCGAATCGAGTTCGGATTGCATGATCATGTAACTCTTTCTTTCTTTTTGACTTTTCTGGCCTTCGTGTCCCATTCCCTCTTGGTTCGTTTCCGTTCGTACACATACCCCGTCAATGATGCTAGAATTTTACTACGTTGAGATGATGTTGGTACCTTTTCTGTCACTGGACTTTTGTGTCTTGTTACCACTGTCATGATACCGCCGTATACTTTCCAGTAGTAGATGATTTTTTCACAGCGGATGAAACTGAGAAATGTCCTATTGAACTTCGGGAGGAATGAACTCTTTATACTTTCCCTTCATTTTTTGATTCCAACATATAGCATGGATGGACTACAGGGGAATCTAGTGTAGGATTTTGAGGCTCTGGCCAAAGCATCACGTATGATATATGGGAGTCCTGCCTGTATACCATCATAGCCAAAAATTTGCTAGTATACATGGGTACGTGGGGTCTCTAGTGTTGGAGGATGTTCCCTACGATAATGACCAAATAATCTTTTGGTTTATTTTCTGGCGTATTCCGAACCTCATCCAGGTACAGTCTAGATCACCTTATACAACAGTTTTCTCGGCAGTAGACGGTCGAAACGTGGCCATCTTATCCATTGTCAATGTTGAAGAGAAATTCTCGATGTCACATATCAATCTTGCTCATTCTTTTTCCGCTCCGAGTGGCGAGCGCAGTAGACTGGTTGTACCGATTTAGAGAACCTGTGCGACAGCGCATAGAAACTTTGTAGCGCCATAGTTGGAGGTGACCGATTTGGAGGAACTGCTTCTTCGCTGAGGCGCAGAATCGACGGATCAGCTGAGAAATTGGTCGTGACAAAAATGTGGACCGCGGGTGTCTGCGGGGACGGGTACATTGTTAATCGCCACCGAATCTCTCCTCAACGATGCGTGTGGAATATCCGGGTGGATGATCTAAACAAGCCAACGACTGCGTGCGGATCAAATGTAAGCCCGATTAGGGTCCTGATGTGCTTCACGGTCATGGACGGCTAGATTGACGTGAACAATCGACAGGATATTTATTTTTGCACGACTCTGACCTTTCCTTCGAACTATCCGGATTTCGATGCGGGAATAGTTGTGGTTCGCATGACAAGTGGTGTACCAGGGCTTGGTAGGCAATAGTGATCTTCACGAGGTGTTCCGGCCACAACCAAAATGTGAGTCTGGACGTGTGATCATGATTCATGACGCGCTTCGAGAAGATGATGTTACTCGGGGACCATATTGGCGGTACGTCACGAAGCAATATACGTGGTGTATTTACATCGATGGCAAATCGCCGCAGTCCTTGATCAGGGCATGCATTCGCTGTTCCAAGCACATTACCGCACGAAATTTATACATTGGTATAGTCCTTACACCCTGCTCGAATTTGTATGGTACATGATCAACTTTGAGTGATATTGCATGAAATCGCAGGTGAAGTTGTTTCTGACAGGGTTAGTGCCGCGCTCTAGTCGCCGTCAACGGGACGGCGCGCTGTAGGAGGGCAAAGTCATGCAAGTGCGGCGTATGACGACGACGGATGTTCTAGGATGATTATATCCTGTGTTCACCCTGAACGCGCTGCCGATTCAGAATGCCGTTAATGGGGAAAATATGAAAGAAGAGCAGACCGGGCTTCAGTGGCATTCACCCATACGGTCACGGTCTGACGTGCCGCCCTTACTGAGCGCTTGAGTATTGAAGCAAGACTGACTGGGCCGCTACCCTCTGTGTCTGCACCAGCATTACCATCAATAGCATTACAACATTACTCTCATCAAACATGGATCGTCGTGGTCGGAATCGCCCCGTCGGACACTTGGACATGGACATTATCTCCTGAGTCTACCTTGAAACAGGCACTGGAGGAAGCGAAACGCGACCCTTGCGCGTGCAACTCGGGCGCACCCTGCCCAGACTCTGCTTCCGCATGCACGTTTGAAGCATTGCTGTAGGTTGAGCCTGCGGTCAGCTGACTGAGGTCGATGGTCGTCAAGTATAGCGGTCCGGTCTGTGCGAAGGATGCGTCGAGGTCGATCCCGTCTCGGCTCCCCTGGCTCCTGCATACGCGGTACACGAATGTGACGAGAACAAGGATGTTGGAGATGAAGAGCGATATGGCGACCTACATGGCAGTGCGGCGTAAAAAGACATGCGCCGTTGGCGATGAGTAAAAACTCGATACATAATTCGGCTTACCTTCATTTCGCCGAGGATGACCGAAATGACGTTGGGGTCGTCTATGAGTGACACCGAATGCGTGATAGAGATGGCACTGATGAGTATTGATGACGAGAAGGCAGAGAGGATGAGGATGCGCCGGTTCTTCGAGAGGTGCATATTCCGAAGGAGGGGGATCGGTGCTACCACGAGAGGCATGTCCGCCAAGAAGTCGGCTGTACGGGCCGTTCCATGTCAGCACAGAACATTCGTGGACCGTATAGGAGCTTACTGATGAGTTGCAGTATGCCAATTGACGTGAGTTCCAAATGTTTTTCTGCCGCACAATAATAGATCCTTTGCATTATCGTTGCGGCGAACATGATCAGAAAAAATGTAACACAAGCAAGGGCGAGAAGTCTTGATGAACCAGTCGGATTTGATATGCGAATCAAGGAAAGGAAAATGCTGAGACGCACGGTCCTGGACCGTGGGGGTAAGACGAACGACGCTTAAATGCATGTAGCTAGCTGACCATAGCACAGCGGTAATGGATAACATCATAAACCAGATCGAGATTTGGTTCCGGAGCGAAAGGTAGCCTTTGCATTGTCAGAAATAAGCATGCACCCTCACGAATTGAGCTGATAACAAGCACTCACTCAACGACGTTTCGAAAAGCAGAAAGCCTGCAGTGCTTATGACGGCCCACGCAGCCGCAATCATGGCGCAAATGTCTTCCCACCAGAACCGTCGTGTATACCATCGGTATAGGAGCCGTGCAATAGTAAAAATGATAGCAATGACCTGACTTGAAACAACCACCCCTTGGACGTGGAATCCGTGAGCTGCTGCGGGATTCCCGGTGTCAGACTTACTTGTCATAGTGATAGTGCAAGGCGACATGAGACGACCAAGTAAAATAAAAATAAAATGCAGGACAGTGTATGAACACCGAGGTGTGTGGTATACATGGGTGAGACACCTGTCCACTTAAGAAGCCCACAATGACAGCACAGTTGTTGTTTGGAGTGCCTCGCATGCGTTTACTAATCTGCCGACCCATAGCCTCGCTAACTAAGTAGTATCTGTTAGGAAGTTCTGCCTGCTTGTCAGTACGGATGACTCATCTGAGAAAGCGTTTCAAATTTGGTTCTCAGCGGTCTAGTTAATAATGTACTTGACGACGTTGACAGTTATGTGATGGAGTAAGCGAGAGACGTGTTTGATATTTTTCGACCACATCTAACGGCAACCGGGAAATTTGGGTCTACAGTTGCGGACAATCAAAGACATCTAGTTTACTTGTCGAGTTTTCATGACACCACAACACATCTCTGAGTAACAGAAACTATGTAATTGTGGTGCTATAAGCACCTGCTATGTGATTCAACAAGCCAATTGTTCATTTTCTTTGATATGATGATTTTCCTCTCAAAAAATTTGGCACAACACAAAAAAAATTGGCAAAAATATGAAAAAGTGTGCAAATGACTCCTTTCATTGGGTTATGAATGATTCCATCATAAGAAAGTCAGTTGGGGTGTGTCGGGGTTGTCAAAAAAATTGTTGGAGAGAAGAACAAATTTCTGCTGCTCACCAATCATCAATAACTCTTATGCCTAGTGGACATCCAAACAAAAAAATAAAAATATCTTGGGCTTGCATAACTAGTGCCAATTGATGCCATCAATTGCAGAGTCTGTTACAATCAGCTCAGACATGGAACATTCTGCCCAAGACCAGGAAAGAGATCAAGAAGAACCTGAATCAGATGAAGTCAAATGCCTCACCATTGCATTTGATGGACTGAAGATTGACTTCAAGATGGCATATGAAGTGGAGACAAGTGAAGAGTCAGGGATTGATGAAGAGATTGAGCTGGAGATCCTTGACGATGTTGAATTTGGGCAGAAACTTGCAGCAATGGTTGAGTGAGAAGATGAGAAACATTTGAATTGGGTTCCATAAGTGTTGCAATGTGCAAAACACAAACATTAGTCAATGTTGATGGCCATGTTACTATGAAAGTTACTCACAATATTTGCTGCAGCAACTCAGAGACCAACTGTGTATATGAAAGGTCCAGATGTGATGAACAAATTGAAGTGTACACAGCAATGATATTGATGCTCCTGGAAGAATCAGTTATCACTTGATAGCTTTGGCTTTAAGCCACAGACACTGCCAATATATGAGCCTGAAGCAACCCTCAAAGTACTAGCCTGGAGGGGCATAGTATGAAACAACCCTTGACTACTAGCCTGGAGGGACGTAGTAGGCTTAGACTATTTCACTAGCGAGTGAGATAAAAGAGTCGTCGACCAGTCTGCAAGCGCTAGGCATAATGGTAGGTGGACTAAGTGGAGTGCTCAAGGGAAAACACCAAGAGAACTTGACTGAAGTTCTCTGGTCAGCTCTTGGGCCTTTATATACTATTCTACTGTTTGTACATGTTTGTACCAAAATATCTATATAAGGTAAATAGAGTTCCATGTGATTCTCTATGAGGCTGTGTACACAAGTATTGTGCATAGCTAAGCAGTGCCTTGCATCGCCAAAGGTGTGGATCAGGTGAGGCAGAAGTCTAGAGGTGGTGGGGCATAGCTGGATAAGATCCATAGGCAGTGATGAGGTGATAGGACATGGCCTCGGAGCTTAGCTGTGCACTGGTATGCATAGCCTCCTTATCTCTGACTCACTGTGACTCGAGTGGGAAGGATATGATTGGAAGATAGCAAGAATAGCCAACCATGACTTTTGAAATTAATTGGAATAGTGTGGCAGCACATGGCTGAGGGGAACAGCTGGTGACTGTCTTAAATGATCCACCTAGCTGATGCCATCAGGTTCGAAGAATAATGATGTAATTGTAATTAGTCAACAAGGGAAAGAAAAAGTAGAGACTTAGCATTAAGACACTTTTGCTGATATTGTCACGTGACACGAAAAGATAAGATAAGATGTTGAAAAAGAGAGCGTTTGTAACATAGTACCTCTTAGATCACAACATTAGAGGAGTGAAGTAGAAATGATGCCTGAAACAACCCTTGACTACTAGCCTGGAGGGGCGTAGTAGGCTTAGATCGTAATGTTAGAGAGAAAGAGAAAAAAAGTATCAACCAGTCTGCAAGCGCTAAGGCATAATGGTAGGTGGACTGAGTGGAGTGCTCAAGAGAAAAAACCAAGAGAACTTGACTGGGGATGCCAGCCGTTCGCTTGAGGTTTATATACTCTCTATCTATTTGTACATGTTTGTACTGATGGTAACTAAATATAGTAAATGTCCTAGCATGTGATTCCTTATCTAGGCTGTGTGCACAGGTCTGCA
>JBBPMS010000523.1:0-11275 GCA_038090435.1 Phylloporus scabripes | reverse complement strand
TGTGAGAAGTCTGGCCATTGTATATGCAAGTGTTTCGCTCTGCAGCGTGCCAAGACAGCCTACAAGACCTCCAAGGGCAAGGGCAGGAAGCCAAATGGCACAAATCAGGCCCATCAAGCACAAATCTGATGTCTTTGAGGCATTCAAGCAAGGCTCTGCGCAATTACAAGGGTGGAGAGTATATAAGCAACGCTTTCGCTGATTTTATCACCCAGTGTGGTATTCTTCGCCAGCATACTGTTCGAGCTCGCCCTCAGCAGAATGAGGTTGCTAAACGGGCCAACAGGTTGCTCAGTGAGCGAATCACTGCAATGCTTCATGAATCTCGCCTTCCTATGGCATTCTGGGGGGAGGCCTTGGCTGCACTTGTCCATGTGTGGAATAGGTGTCCTACTGATGCTGTTGGGGATGCGACGCCCTATGAACTCTGGCATGGTACAAAGCCAGATGTCTCTCATCTTCGAGTGTGGGGTTGCACTACCTATGTGCATGTCCAGAAGGACAAGCGTCCTGTTTTTGGATCTCATTTTGAGAAATGCATCTTCATTGGCTATCCTGATGGGTACAAGGCCTGGAAGTTTTACGACATGGCCACTGGTCGCACTGTTATTTCTGAGCGCACTGATTTTGATGAGCGTGCCTCTCATCCTCCTCCTTTGACTCCATCACCAGCTCTGCCCCCTCGAACTTATGTCCCTCCGCTTCTGGCTGATGATCCGGATTCTGGGGATGCTCTTGTCCAGGCTCCTGGGGGGGAGTTGCCTGGTCAGCATGACCCTGCACCCGAGCCTCCTCCAATCCGTCCACTTTCACCTCTAGCTCAAGTTCCTACTCCACCTCCAGCGGTTGTACCTCAGCCCATTCCAGCTCCACCTAGTCCTATAGGGATTGGTGCTCGATTACCCAACAGACAGCGAAACCCTCCTAGGGAATGGTGGAAGCTAAGTACAGCCCAGCTCAATGACTCCTCTACTGATGAAGAGGACGATGAAGGAGCAGACATGACCTTTTCTACGACCGCACAGGCACTCCCAAGGAGTTATCGCGATGCCATCTGCCGAGATGATGCTGCCCACTGGCAACAAGCTGCTCTTGAGGAGTTGGCAGCCCAGAAGAGCAATGGCACCTGGGAGTTGGTTTCTAGACCCAAGAATCGACTAGTCATTGGCTCGAAGTGGGTCTTTGCAAAGAAATATCATGCTGATGGTTCTTTTGAGCGCTACAAAGCTCGTCTAGTTGCTCAGGGCTTCAATCAGCGTCCTGGCTTCGAATACCTCGAGGTCTTTGCCCCCACAGTGCGTCTACCCACTCTCCACATCATCCTTGCATTGGCTGCCATCCATGGCCTTCATCTATGGTCTGTCGACATCTCCCATGCATATCTCAATGGGGAGATTGACTGTGAAGTCTATATGGAGCAACCTGAGGGCTTTGCTGAAGGAGACCCTAAGGAACTCGTCTGCTTGCTGAAGAAGGCACTCTATGGCACCAAGCAGGGCGGAAATCGCTGGAATCGCAAAATGCGCACTGTCCTCGAGTCTATGGGCTTCTCCCAGATCTATTCTGACACAGCCTCTATGTCTACCAGAGGGGTGATATTCGTCTCATCTTGCCTGTCTTTGTCGATGATATGACATTTGCTTGCAAGTCTCTCCAGGTGATCAAAGATACCATTGACCAGCTGTGCAAGCACTTCAAAGTGCGCGATCTCGGTCCTACCACCGAGATTCTGGGTATCAAAATCGATAGAGACCGCAGCCAGCGCTCCCTTATCATCTCTCAGCCGCAGTACTGCATTGATATGCTCAATTGCTTTCGTATGGCTGACTGCAAGCCTGTCACCACTCCCATGGATCCTGGATCAGCCCTGTCTGATGCTCAGCGACCTGAATCTGCGGAAGACAAAGTTTTCATGTGCTCTGTCAACTATGGAGCTGCCATTGGCTCCTTGCAGTATCTCTCCTGCACCACTCGTCCCGACATTGCTTACTCTGTTGGCCAGCTCGCATCCTTCACCACCAATCCTGGAGTAGCTCACTGGACCACTGTCAAGCACCTGTTTCGCTATATCAAGGGTACCATTCACTATGGCATCACCTATTCTCCTGATCCTTCGACTTCTCGGCCATTCCTCACCTACTCTGATGCGAACCATGGTGGATACAAGGAATCTGGTCGCTCTACTGGCGCATATGTTGTCAAGATCGGTACTGGTGCTGTATCCTAATCATCCAAGCGTCAGTCCATTGTTGCTCTGTCTACTACTGAAGCCGAGTACATGGCTGCCTATGAGGCAGGCAAGGAGATTGTCTGGATGTGCCAGCTGCTGCAGGAGCTAGGGTTTCCAGTGTCACAGGCTTCTGTTCTCTGTATGGATAACCAGTCTGCCATTCAGGTTGTGAAGCATCCAGAGCACCATGGTTGCATGAAGCAGTTGGACTTGTGCTGGTTCTGGCTGCGAGATACTGTGGACAAGGGTATCATATCTTCATTGTTCACATCGACTGCAGAGATGCCTGTGGACTTGCTGACAAAGGCCCTGCCTTGAGTGAAGGTGCAGCAGTTCTGTGAGCTGCTAGGCCTTAGGAGTTGCGCAATCAGGGGGGAGTGTTAGGTTTGGTGATTTCACACTCCATTCATGATCATTTTCTATCTCATTAGATTCTCCATACTTGATTTCATATGTTCCCACTTTTTCCCATTTTTGTTGCTTTATTCTGCGCCTTTAGAGCACATCCATTGTGTTGTGTTGATGTGGCTGATGTGGCTTGCTAGTTGTTTACCAGTATTTACTCCAAGCACACATCTCCCTGCAAGTCCACTTTGAGCCTCCTTGGTTACTCACAGTGGACTGCAGAGTTGTCCTGAGTTGATCCCATGCTTGGCTAGTTGCCCTCAGTGTCTTATCAAAATCACCACTTACACCTCGCCGATGGCGTCGTCGCGCGCACTGGCAACTCAACACCCTCGCCTATGATGCGACGCACCTCCTGCATCAGGTGTTGGCGCTCGACTGTGGTTCATCTAGTGCGAACAGAGCAGACAAGGCGAGATGCGTCGTCGTCTCTTTTGGTGAGGACGCGAGTGCATCCATTGCGAATGCACAGGTCACCAGACGCCTAGACAGAGCGGATGCACGAACCAAGCACCGTCCTGTCCTGGTTGAACACGCCCCATGGTGTACCACAGAGGATCTGCAGCGCTGCATGGGCGTTCCTGACAAACAGGTCCATGAGGCCATTGTCGACGGGCGCACGCAGGTGGCTCCTGAATGCCTGCTTCTCCTTCTCGGTGCGCGTCTTACACAGCCGTTGCAGTTGGGTATAGTTGGCGGTGTCCCACTTCATGTTGGACAGCGCAAATGTGAGCGGGAGGGTATGTTTCTTGGGCTGCTCCGTAAACTCGGCGAGCGCGGCAAGGAGATGGAAAAATGGTGATGGACTCTGGCAAAGACTTTTTGGCGACAGTGCTGGGTCCTCAAACAGCGCCGCAATCTTGGACAGTACCTGGTAAGGATGAGGACGGGGTAGACGTGAAGGTGCGGACATACCTTTGTCTCGGTCCAACAGCGGTACGCCTGGGCTTTGGCCTCGTCAAAGTTTTCTTCGTCGCCCTTGGAGGAGGGGAGCCACTCTAGATTGGCGTCGAGTATGGCAGCGAGTGTTCTGGTGTCTGCGATGCCCTCGACGCTATCGTTGAGTTCTGCAAGTAGTCAGACTGTCTCTGTAGCCCTGTTCTTTCTGATGCTGTTGAAACCGTCGAGAAAAAAGTTATTGCCAGCGTTGGGATGAGAGACGGACTCGTGGGCAAGGATGGTAAAGTGGCTGATGCCGGGCAGGACGAGATTATCTAGGATGAACGTGGATGTCGTGCAGCTAGAGACAAGCATTGGGTGCAGACTGGCCACTCGCTACCCAGAGTCTGGACAAGGTCGACTTGAGGCTCGAGGACACGATGTACTGCGCCTGGCGATCATAGCGTCATATTCTGTTGTCTAGCTGGGCCCTGTGGACTATGAGCGTGTCGTTGTGAACAATGGAGGGCACATACTAGTTCAATGTCCTGAAATGGGTCGACATGAAAGTGCCATTGAGATGGGTGGCTCTCTGCAATCACATATCTGAGTGTTGCCCAACGCAACACGAAGCATTTATAGCCTACTCCATAATGGCCACCATCATCTACTAGGATGTTCAATGTCTCATCCAACTTGCCTACAACATGCTCTGCAGGTACGCCATGCCTCTTTCTGCTGGGCTTCCGTCTTGACTTGTAGTCTTTGCATCTTCCATCACCCTTTTCAGGACTCAGACGCAATCACTCAAAGTGAGCTAATGTGAATGATGAATGAGAATTCCAAAACTAGGGAAAATACATCATACAGACCGACTACTTATATAGTGTTAGCCTTGTGGTTAACATGTGTAACTATGTCATGGGAATAGAATGTGATAGAACATGAGAGAACCTTTGTGATATGTACAGGAGTAGTCTAGAATCGTGAAGATGTGAAATGAACAGGAAAAATCTTACAACCCTGACCTGAGAAAGGCGGTGGTGATGTCCCTACCATTCACTCAAAGATATATCACTCCCTTAATTTTGCGATCGACACTGTCGCGCCCAAGAAAGCAGCTGTGCGTGTCACTAGCACCATCTCAACACACAGTTCACAGCGCGAGCCACGGATGATAACATCTGACAGAGCACGACTGATTTGTCTATCATAGTATCCCATGTCTTTCGAATCGGCCTGTGAGTAGATGTTTCCAGATGGCCTTTACGTTGATGAGCTTGCCAAGTCGGTAAAATTTGAGAAGGGCAAGTTCGCTCGGATTCTTGTCTCCTTGCAACCAAAGGATGCTTCACCGAAAGTAAGTTCGCTCATTTCCCTCAACACAAGAGTCTCGTATTCACAACCCGCGCTAAATCTCAATCGTGCCAAAAGTTACGAGCCAGGAAAAGCTCTTGTTATCTATGCACTCAAGAAAGCGGGCCTTAACGGGAACTGCTTTGACTGGATAAAGGAGGAGGTACGTCGTCCCTAGTTTCTTTCTGTATTTCGCCTGCTGACTGTATCCAAGACACGAGGTAGAAGTTTGTCGATGATTTTCTCAAAATCTTATATGTCCGGAGAGGAGTCAGCCTTATCATAGGCACTCTCCGTCCTGCACTGTAGGTAGATGGTTTTCTTGTTTTCCTCTGTGCTGTTAGCATCACCGGTTCATAGATTATCCATGAAATGACATAAATGGGAGTAACCGGATGTACCAGCAAGGCCTGAACATGTGGTCTGCACACAACGCAAAGGAGAGGACGTCTGATCGCGTTGGGGTGAGTTGACCCTGCACTTTTCCATCAGGTGTGACCTGATTCACGTTGACTTTCTACGCCCTTGCAGCTAGCTTGCAGTTGGAAAAGGTATATGACCTTGCCGAGTCTTCGGTGCTGAAGTTCAGGATGAATGCCTGAATGGCTGAGAGGCCAAGTCAACCCGGCTCTGCTCGGATGTCTTGCACGTTGCTTGCTTATGAGAACTCTGTCCGCCGCTCAGTAATTAGCTATGCCTAAACTTCATGTTCTCTTCTCAGCAGCGGTGATACCCTTGGGCTTGAAGCACAGTTCTCGAAGTTGGCATGCTGGGCAATGTCGGGGCGAACTCTTGCCAAAATTTAGTTGTTTCTGTGATCTACCACACGTATCATTTAGCTAGTATTGTCAATCATCGCGATTCGTGCAAGTGATTCTAGTGGACCGCAGTTTTTCAGAGTTTGACTCAAGGGATCACGGTCTGAGCGGAAGACATGCCAAGCAGGAATACACGTCAAAGCAACCATGTCATAGTAGAACAGATAGTAGAAACAATAACCTTTCTCTCCACAGCAGATGAGCCGGATAGACGAGATTCAATTTATTGATTTGGGACATGGCGGACAAAGGAATCATGGTTGACATTGCAGCGAATCTCCCAACCACACGATTCCACGACATACCTTTCTAACTTTTCATCGATAAGGCAGGGTAGAATGAAATAAACCGGATGAACTGCTCTGTATCGAGTGTGAGCGATTGCTTCGATCGCGCGGTAAAATACGCACCTCGACGATATAAAGCTTAGGCTCCAAGATGTATATAGAGAATACGTTGATCCATTGGGATATCTACGTTTCTCAGCGTCATCCGCAATGCACGCGCTGCACGAGTATAATCCAGACGACCCGACCCATCCACCATCAGCTTGTAAAACGAGGTTATGACCTTATTCGTTTGAGAGTCATCCACTGCCCACATCGTCCCAATGACAGCACGAAAACCAGCAAATTGCATCGCAGCAGCAAGATGGATCATCTCGTCCGGACTCTCTTTGTATCCGACAGTCGTATGGCAGGCAGACAGGTACGCAAATTCGGGATTGTGCAAATGACACTGGCTGATACGCTGGATCGTGAATGGTCCGTCGTGGAGAGCAAACGCTGATTCGAACGGTTTTTCCTGAGATGGAATACCATGACAAGCTAAATGTACTCATTCGTTCTCGCCCAGCTTATCGGCGACATTAGAGATGCAGGCATCCTCTCCTTCGATGCGCGCGAACGACGCGAGACCATCGACGAGCTGGCCAACGTTGTCCAGTTCAGTACCCACATGAAAGAGTGGACTTGCATCCTTGGGGGCCGCCTGACCAATGGCAATGAAATGCGGCTTTCCAGCCACACCGCGAGAGAAGCTGGCAGGTCGTCCAGCTTGAATGAGGGCAGTCAATGTGGTGGTGTAGGACGAAACATAGAGGCTCGAGAGATTCTTTTCCCCCTGTCTATATGGACCGGCAGCGTGCAAAGGTAAAAGAGAGAACTCGGCTGTGGGGCACCACCAGATACGTGAATTGAGATCACATGTGGTACGCAAGACGTCGACGACGTGCAAAACTAGCTTGTCCCACAGTTCGCGCAAGAAACCCCCGAAATCTCTCTCCATATGCTTCATATTCATTCGCCTTGCACCCTTTGTCAAGCTACGGAGGCGTAATGACAAGTCTCGAATGTATTCCTTGGTAACGGGGAGCGGAATATGGATGGGATCCTTGTCGGCAAATACAATGAGTGCATCGCAGCTGTGCTCGCTAGAATTCATGATGATGACGGGACCATCTCTGGCTGCCGTTTGGAGATTGGAGAACAACGAAGGGAGAAGGAATCGGGAGTGAGAAGGCAACTCGCGAATCTTGGACACGACTTTTTGTAATTCCACGTTCAAATGGCAGACACGATTGTGTTGATCTGGACCAGGCGAATTGAGCGTGTTGCGAACGAGTGAGGTCAGACGAGAAAATTCATCCGCCAACATCCTCCCTTGCGGCCCAGATTCCATGATACTCTCGAGTGGAGAGCGGAGACGAGTGAGCTGGCTCCAGAAAACAACACGACCTTGTTCAAGAAGCTCTACTGCCACAATGGGAGACCAGTTGCGAAGACAAGCTGAGAATGCATCTACTGCTAACGACGGTAGAGCAGCTGTATATTGAACAAGGAGCCGAAGAGCAGTTTCGTATGCAAGGAGGGTGGAGGAGTGGTGGAATCTCTCGGCCGCATCGATCCATGCCTTGGCAGCAGACAAGTCAGCTGAGGAAACCGTTTGGGATACACGTTCCAATTCACTATAGAGGGTGAACAATTCTTGTTCGTCCTCAGCGGCCGCATTGAGATCACCAATTCCCGTAAGCTGCTCGTGGCGAGAGGAAAGAAAAACTGCGAGATTGTTCAAGGACCGTGAGCGACGAGGGTGTCCAGGAGGGAAAAGTGAGAGTGCTTCCCGGTCGAGAACAATGGCCTCATTCAGGTCATCGATACTCCTGAGCTGCTGGTATCGAGAGGAGAGATCAACTGCAAGATTAATCAAAGATCCTGAGCGACAAGGGTGCCCAGGAGGGCAGAGTGAGAGTGCTTCCCGGAGGAGGACAATGGATTCATTCAGGTCATCAATCCCCCCGAGCTGGCTGTACCGAGAGAAGAGATCAATCGCAAGATTGTTCAAAGACTCTGAGTGATCAGGGTGTCCCGGAGGGAAAAGTGAGAGTGCTTCCCGGTCGAAAACAATGGCGTCGTTCAAGTCATCAATTCCCCCGAGCTGGTTGTACCGAGAGAAGAGATGACGTGCGAGATTGTTCAAAGACGATGAGTGACCAGGGTGTCCTGGAGGATTAATTGAGAGTGCTTCCCGGTCGAAAACAATGGCCTCATTCAGGTCATCAATCTTCCCAAACTGGTTGTACCGAGATGCAAGATGAGTTGCGAGATTGTTCAAAAACCCTGAGCGACCAGGGTGTCCAGGAGGGGAAAGTGATAGTGCCTCCCGTTCGAGAATAATGGCCTCGTTGAGGCCCTCGATCCCCCCGAGCTGGTTGTACCGAGAAGAGAGATGACTTGCGAGGTTGCTCAAACACGATGAGCGATCAGGGTGTCCAGGAGAACAAAGCGAGAGTGCTTCCCGTCCAAGAACAATGGCATCATTCAAATCGTCAATCTCCCCGAGCCGCTTATACCGAGAGACAAGATCACCTGCAAGATTGCTCAAAGGGAATCGGCGATCAGGGTGTCCATGTGTATAAAGTGAGAGTGCTTCCCGGTTGAGAACAATGGCCGCGTTCAGGTCATCAATCCTCCCAAACTGGTCATACCGAGAGGAGAGACAATTTGCGAGACTGTTCAAAGGCCCTGAGCGATCGGGGTGCCCAGGAGGGCAAAGTGAGAGTGCTTCCTGGGCGAAAACGGTGGCATCGTTCAAGTCATCAATTCCCCCGAGCTGGCTGTACCGAGAGAAGAGATGAAGTGCGAGATTGTTCGAATACGATGCGCGATCAGGGTGTCCAGGAGAGCAAAGTGAGACTGCTTCCCGGTCGAAAACAATGGCCTCATTCAGGTCATCAATCTTCCCAAACTGGTTGTACCGAGAAGAGAGATGAAGTGCAAGATTGCTCAAAGACCTTGAGTGACCAGGGTGTCCAGGAGGACTAAGGGAGAGTGCTTCCCGGCCAAGAACAATGGCCACATTCAGGTCATCAATCACCCCGAGCCAGTTGTACCGAGTGCAGAGATGACTTGCGAGATTGCTCATATACGATGAGCGATTAGGGTGGTCATAAGGGCAAAGTGAGATTGCTTCCCGGGTGAGATCGATTGCCTCATTCAAGTCATCGATCCCCTTGAGCTGCTTGTACCGAGTGGAGAGATCAACTGCAAGACTGTTCAAAGACCTCAAGCGATCAGGGTGTCCAGAAGGGCGAAATGAGAGCGCTTCCCGGTCGAACACAATGGCCTCATCCAAGTCAACGATCCTCCCGAATTGGTTATATCGAGAGGAGAGATGAACTGCAAGGTTGTTCAAAGGCAGTGAGCGATGAGGGTGCCCAGGAGGGCAAAGTGAGAGTGCTGCCCGGAGGACGACAATGGCCACATTCAGGTCATCAATCCCTCTGAGCTGGTTGTACCGAGAGGAGAGATGAACTGCAAGCTCAAGCAACCTGACAAATTGTACTGTGTTCATCATTCGGGCGCGGATGTCATGAGCAAGGGCGAAGTTTGCCGATCAATATAACTCTCACCTTGACGATCGAACGGATCCGACATGATTCGCGATGGTGGTTTGAGAAAATGCTGAGTTGCTATGCAATGCGACGATGCGTCGCATTGCCATATGCAAACAATGTCAACATTAATGGCGTGTTCGTAGTTGAAATGCAGTGCCACTAGCCCAGGGATGGACGCACCTTTCACATTGTTAACGATACGCATAACTAGTGAGCTGATATTATGATTATAACTGTCGAGAGCGATGAGTGGGACAATTTTTGGCTTAGCGTCGTGTGGACAAACGACTGCCATCACTGCAGCGGCCATCTCAGCGCATACATGGCACGAAACAACGCGCGACACACCTCCCAACCTGTACGCCCTTGAGTAGATCATCCGTCTCCGAGTCCCTCTGCGTCCACGCGGATCCACCATCTGCTAGAGATGGAATTGGCCCTGCTCGCTTCTCCGGGGGATATGGGACCTTCCCGTCTCGTTGCGACCAGGCACTGATGCTCATTGAGAACACGACATCCGTCGTGGGCGATGTAATGCGGACAGGCGCTCTGGAATCTATGGCTGAGATCTATCGCGGCCGGATGCATGACCAACTCGAGGTGTATGGATCGTAACGCTGGAGAATCTCAGTGGGATTTTATTAGCTATTATGCGTGGTCAACTCGAGTAATTGGTCAACATAGGGTCGTTTAGTGTCATGGGACCTTGCTTGATCGATTCGACAGCAAGTACTTGATAAACCTCGGTTTCATCTACTAGTCACTACAGACTTACCAAAACAGCAAGGTTCTATATTCTGTTAGTGTACGTTGAATGCTACATAATGCTCATGCTCCAATTATCCCCGTCCATGTATCAACAAGATCAATGACACAGTACCCCTTGACAGGCACATACTGCTTCGTGATCATCTTGATCGTTTCCTGCGCAACCATGCCTCCGAGAAAAGCCGCCGTGTTCGGGAGCTCTGCAGATGGCGTACGCGCACTCGACGGAAGTGAGACGCAAGCCAGGCACTTGAAATCACCACTTACATCTCGCCGATGGCGTCGTCGAGCGCACTGGGCAACTCAACACCCTCGCCTACGATGCGACGCACCTCCTGCAACAGGCGTTCGGCGCTCGGCTGCGGTTCTCCCAACGCGAACAGGGCCGACAAGGCGAGATGCGTTGCCGTCTCCTTTGGCGAGGACGCGAGCGCGTCCGCTGCGAACGCACACGTCACTAGACGCCTTGACAGACTGAATGTACGTACTAAGAGCCGTCTTGTCCCGGTCGAACGCGCCCCACGGAGTACCGCGGAGGATCTGTAGCGCATGGGCGTTCTTGACAAACAGGTCCACGAGGCCGTCATCGACGGGCGCACGCAGGTGGCTCCTGAATGCCAGCTTCTCCTCCTCTGCGCGCGTCTTGTACAGTCGCTGCAGGTGGATGTAGTTGGCGGTGTCTGACTTCATGTCGGGCAGCGTGGACGTGAGCGGGAGGGTATGTGTCTCGGACTGCTCGGTAAACTCGGCAAGGGCGGCGAGGAGGTGGAAAAATGGTGATGGACTCTGGCAAAGATTTTCGGGAGATAGTGCTGGGTCCCTGAACAGTCCTGCGATCTCGGACGGCACCTGGGAGGGGTGAGGATGGGGTAAACGTAGAGGTGCGGATGTACTTTTGTCTCTGTCCAACAGCGGTATGCCTGA
>JBBPMS010000522.1:0-11298 GCA_038090435.1 Phylloporus scabripes | reverse complement strand
AGATCGTAGAAATAGGCTTTCATCCCTTCAAAGTCCATGCCTTGGACTGCACGAAGTGATCACTCATTCTGATCTTCTGTGGTGGAAGTAGTAGTGCAGGCCCTTTTGGCTTTGCTACATATCTCCTTGTGATTTCCTCCAAGGAACTTGCATTCCGAGCACAATACTTTCAGTTTTGGACAAAACCACGCAATGTGCTCTTTGCTATTGCAATTGAAGCATTGCTGCTTCCCTTGAGAGGGGCCTGCAGTGCATACTTCTCATCGAGGAGTCCACTTCCTCTCAAAGGCATTTTTTTTCTTGAACATCTTGTAGGATTTGATCTGATAACCAATGGTTTGGACCTCCACAAGTGTCTTATCGACCATGTTCTTCCATCTGCCTTTGAACAGTTCCTCGTGGATGTTGTCATTGACTCTGTTCTCAAGGTTCCAAATGCCCATCTCTTTGCCAATATCTGCCTTGGCATAAGGGAAAGCCATTGACTAATATATCCATCAATAGAGAGCTCTTATTGCTTGAAGGTATTGAGCTGCTTCTTAGCCCAATCTTTCTGATGCACTGGTTGGAATAGTCCAACAATCTCTGCTTGTATAGCAAACCAGGTTGTTAGCATAGTCATGCTGTCCACTAACTTCCTAAGTTCTCATTCAGTGAAGAAAGATCCTTTGTGATCTTTCAACCTGGAAAGAATTGCATATGCATGGGATTTGGGTTCTGGTATCCAAATCTTGGATCTGTCATTAGCAAGAGGATCTTCCATGTAATTGGCAAATTGCTTGGGGTTGCAATCCAACTATGATTGGATTTTAATCCACCAATCCTCAAACATTGTAGAAGATCTGTCGTAACTGCTAGGATCTGTGAAAATTTCTACTTTAGATGTTCCAGATGTTTCTGGTCATCTTGCTCCTGGAGTAGCACCTGCCCAATGATGTAGCCCTAGCAGTTTGCAGGTCCTCTGATCCGCTTCTTTTGTTTTTTCAGTGTTTTCCTGTAATTGATCGTTGGTGCACCTCAATGCATCTGCCAACTGATCCCTCTGTAATCCTAGATCTGCAATCATCTGACCTTGTTAGGTAACAACTGCATTCAAATTGTTGCATGCCTCAAGGAGCTGTGCCCATTCTGCTTGGGAAATGTTTACTGTCATGGTTCAGAGTTCTTCTGAGATATCATCTGCCCAAGCTGCTGCTGTGAGGACAGGGAAAGTGTCTTTGACTGGGATATGATTGATAAGGGTGGCTTCCAAAGCTGCTTCTGACTTTGCGATTTGGACCTGTTCAGTTAAATGAAAGGAGAAGAATCAAGCGGCGACTTCTTGAATCTGTTTAAGAGAAAGCCTTTCTTTCAACCAATCAATCCAAGATCCAGATGTGAGATCATCTTCTGCTTCTCACTTGTTGTTGTCTGTTACTGTTATGACTGGCTCGGGTAGAGTCGGTCGTAGCCCTTCAAGGATGTCACGAGGTCAAGGATATAGCCACACGAATGTGCTACAGGGTCAAGGTACGTCCGCAGGAGTGTGACGTAGTGTCAAGATACGGCCACACGAATGTGCCGCGGGGTGTCAAGGTAACGGCCACAGAGATGTGCTGCAGTGCCAAGGTCCTCGTGTTCTATAGACGACGAGGGAGGCTGCCAAGGTCCTTGGGATCTAAGGTCCTCAAGGGAGGCGACAAGGTTCAAGGGTTTACGAGGAGAGGTCACTTTAGGTAGCGACCGAACCATCAAGGGGGCAAGGGACGAGAGAAAGGAAAACGGGTGCTTGATTAGTTGTACTCAATGACAAGTGGTAGTCAAGGTACAAGAAGGGAGATCAAGCGTGAGGAATCTATGGAATGGAGATTAAGTATATATACTCCTACAATGGGTTTAGGGCCGACAGGTTTAGGGTTGGTCGTGGAAAGTCAAAGAATGTGGTAGAACGGATGACTAAGTGGGAATGAGTCATCGAAGCTGATGGACTCGGATGGAACTATGGAGGATGTGAGCGATGACTGAGCAAGTGGTAAGTGAGTCATGTGGATTAGGTCATCGTGAAAGGAAACAGAGTTCGTTAAGGAAAAAGTAAATCGTAACAGTTACAAACATTTTTCGCCCTCATATCTTATCTTCTCACATCACGTGATCTTATCAATGAAGCATCTCAATGCTAAGTCCTCATCTTTTAATTCTCTTGTTGACTAATTATGATTACATCTTCATTCTTCAAACCTGATGGCATCAGCTAGACTTATCATCATAAACAGTCACCAGCCGCTCCCCTTGGCCATGTGCTGCCACACTATTCAAAGCCTTTCTAAAGTTGTGATCGGCTATTCTTGCTATCTCCCAATCATATCCTTCCCACTCGAGTTATAGTGAGTTAGAGATAAGGAGGCTATGCTTATCAGTGCATGGCTAAGCTCCAAGGCTATGCCCCACTGCCTCATCACTGCCTATGGATCTTGTCTAGTTACACCTCATTGCCTTTGGAACTCCACCTCACCTCATCACCTTCGGAACTTCATCTCATCTCATTGCCTTTGGAACTCTGCCTCATCTAATCCACACCTTTGGCTATGCAAGGCACTGTCTGGCTATGCTCATATTTGTGCACATAACCTAGATAAGGAATCACATGGAACTCTACTTACTATATATAGTTAGCATCAGTACAAACATGTACAAACAGTAGAATAGTATATAATACCCAAGAGCTGACTAGAGAACCTTAGTCAAGTTCTCTTGGTTTTTCCTCTCAAGCACTTCACTCAGCCCTTTTACCATTATACCTTAGCACTTGTGGACTGAGCAGCATCTCTTTTATCTTTCTCTCTAGTAAAGCAGTCTAAGGCTACTACACTTTCCAAGCTAGTAGTTGAGGGTTGTTTCATTAGAACTTGACTTCTCATCTGCCCCAGACAATGGTCCTCAGCGATGACAAATACAGCAAAGGTCATCAACAATTACATGTATTCACAACAATGTCATCTTGGTCAACAGACCCAGATTTTTGACAAGAGACTCTAGACACAGACGTTGCATACAAGACATCAATATATCCTTGACAACATACTCGAGAAGAGCCCTCCACTGAAGGCACAAAGGCATCAGGAGAGAGGCACCACATCACAGCCACTGAAGGAGTATCAAGGCTCTTCATAAGAAAGTCAATGACAAGAACAGTAGCATCTATGCCTGTCCCGAGACAGAAACACATCTACCCAGACACAGGAGTTAAGTTGAGCACAGCACCCCTATCCTCAGTATCAACACATTTGATGCACCAAGCCCAAGCTTGAGTGACACCCACAATAAGACATATCAGACGATTCACAAGCAATGGTTGCAAACATTTCCTGAGCTGAATGGAGACAGCTGTTGGAAGCATGCAATAACTTGAACACAATTGTGATGCAGCAGAGGCAAACAATTGCTAACCTAGGACTGCAGAGAGATCAATTGGCTGAAGCATTGACACGTGCCAATGATCAATTGAAAAAAAACACTGAGAAGACTAAAGAAGCAGATCAGTGAACTCACGAACTGCTAGGACTCCACCATTGGGCTGAAGCAGGAATCATAGTACATCCCAAGATATCTGGAACATCCAAAGTCGAAATCTTCACAGATCCAGGGAGTTATGATGGCTCCCTTGCCAAGTTTGAAGACTGGTGGATTAAGATGCAACCATGGCTGGACTGCAATTCCAAGCAGTTTGCAAGCTACATCAAGGATCCACTAGCCAACAAGGGATCTAAAGTATGGGTGCCTGAACCAAAGTCAAGGGCATATGCCATTTTATCAAGATTAAAAGGCCACAAGGGCTCATTCTTTGCAGAAAGAGAGCTATGCAAGCTCGTAGACAGAACCACTATGCTGACAATGTGGTTTGCAATTCAAGCAGAAGTTATCAGGTTATTTCGCCCGGTACATCAGAAAGATTGGGCTAAAAAGCAGCTTGAAACTTTCAAGCAAAGAGGATTATCCATCAATGGATATATCAGCCAATGGCTCTCATTATTCACCAAGGCAGACATTGATCAAGTAATAGAAGCATGGAACCTTGAGAATGGAGTCAATGAAGATATCCATAAGGAACTCTTTAAGGGTTGATAAAAGGAAACAGTTGACAAGATACTCAAGGAAATCCAGACAATTGGATGACAAATTGAGTCATACCAGATATTCAAGAAAAAAGATACTTTTGAGAAGAAGTGGACTCCACGATGGAAGGTCTGCACTATAGATTCCTTACAAGGAAAACCCTCCTGTTTCAACTACAACCAAACAGGACATGTAGCTTGGTTTTGTCCCAAGCTGAAGCAGTAATGCTTAGAATGCAAGTTCCTCAGAGGGAACCACAAGGAAACCTGTAGCAAAGCCAAAAGGACTTGAGCTACCATAGCATCTGATGATGTGAACAAATGATCACTCAGAGTAGTCCAAGAGATGGACTTTGAAAGCATGAAAGTATATTTTTACAACCTCAAGGATACAGAGTCGGGAAAAGAGCACATAGATTGAAGGATCAGGGTCTTCAATCTGCCCATAGACTAACTTCTACAAATGATGTATTAAGTACATAGTTGGGGGCGTTTTCGAAAAAAGCACAGCTGAAATTGCAATCAGTGCTTAATTCCCCTTTATATGAAGAAATGAAAACCCCTGAACAGACAATTGGTACAATCCAATTACAAGTAAAGCTGACAAGATTGACAGGAAAGATCCCTATACAAGGATCAAAGAAGACAGCAGGATATGACCTGTATGCTGCTGAAGAGATGACAATTCCTTTGCATGACAAAGGCTTGGTGGATACAGGCATAGCCATTGCACTGCCACCTGCCACTTATGGACACATTGTGCCATGCAGTGGACTAGCCAGCAAACACATGATCGACATAGGAGCCAAAGTCATTGACAAAGACTACTATGGCTTAATCAAGGTGCTGTTGTTCAATCATGGATCGAAACCATTTCACGTAAATGAAGGAGAGAGGATTGTGCAGCTCATTATCGAGCAAATCCTCATACTCGAAATCCAATTAGTCACCATGCTTGACGACACCACCAGAGGAGACCAAGGATTTGGCTCCACTGACAAAATACTTTCCCATTTTGTGCAATCTTCCTTGATCAAACGAGAAGTCCTGTTGGATTTGCAAGTAATTCAACCTGAGACAAGAACACTACTTCCAATCCAGGCTCTGCTGGATAGTGGAGCAAACAAAGTATTTGTTGATGAAGATTGGTGCAAGCAGCATCACATCCCTATGCGACATCTCAAACAGACCTACATGGTTTACAAAGTCGATGAAATCAGGAACTGCAATGGAGATATCATGCATGTAGTAGATCTAGTTCTGGATTACCAGGATCATCATGAAGAAGTGACAGCTGAGGTCACTAATCTTGAAAAGAATCAGATGGTATTGGGGTACACATGGCTGAAGAAGCATAATCCCACCATTGATTGGAAAACAGGAAAAGTGCAGATGATGGGATGCCCTGAGTCTTGCAGAAAACTCAAAAACAGAGTAATAATTGAAGAGGAAGACAAGGAGGAGGACTTCTCCAAACTCACAAACACCAAAGAAGATGAGGAAGAAGATGAGGATTTCTATGATAGCGATTGTTTGGAACATATTTGAATGGCTGAGAAACCCAAGGTTATGCAGACACTAGAGGAACTCGTTCCCCCACAGTTCCACAAGTATCTGAAAATATTCACACTCAAGGATTCAAAGCACATGCCATTGCACAAACCATAGGACCATGCTATCGACTTAAAGAAGTCATTCAAGCTGAAGAAGGAGCGACTCATCCCGTTGTCACCTGATGAACAAGAAGAAGTATTTGCCTATTTGGATGAACAGTTACAGAAGGGGTACATTCAACCATCCAAGTCATCCCAGACATCTTCGATATTCTTCATCCCAAAGAAAGAGGGCAAGAAGTGGATGGTCACAGATTACAAATATCTCAATGAACATATGGTGAAGAACAACTATCCACTACCCCTCATTTTGCAATTGGTAGATCAGCTCAAGGGAGCAAAGTTGTTCACCAAGATGGATCTACATGCAGGATACAACAATGTGCACATCAAAGAAGGTAATGAATGGAAAGCTGCCTTCGTATGTTTCAAGGGAGCATTCAAACCATTGGTCATGTTCTTCAAATTAACCAATTCTCCCGCCACCTTCCAAACTATAATGAACGAGATCTTTACAGACATGAGCTATTGCGTGGTCATCTACATCAATGACATTCTGGTATTCACGAAGACCATGGACTGTGCAGAGCACAACAAGATTGTTGAAGAAGTTTTGAAACAGCTGAAAGAAAATGATCTCTTTCTTAGACTCAAAAAATGCACATTTGGAGTAGAAGAAGTTGATTTCCTAGGGATGATTGTCAACAAGGACAGCATTCAGATGGACATGGAGAAGGTTCAAGTGATCATGTAATGGCCTACTCCCACCATGGTAAAAGGAGTACGAAGCTTTTTGGAATTAGCAAACTTTTACAAACGGTTCATTGAGGGCTATGCCCAAATCACTAGGCCACTCAATGATTTTACCAAGAAAGAGATGCCCTTTAAGTGGGAAGAAGCACAACAAAAGGCCTTTGATGCATTGAAGAAGCGTTTCACAGACATGCCAATTCTGGCATTCCCAGACAATAATTGTCAATTCCGACTCGAAACCAATGTGTCAGACTATGCAACAGGAGCGGTCCTGTCTCTATACAAATCGGATACGCAGAAATGGCATCCAGTCATATTTGCATCACATTCCATGACGTCAGAAGAATGCAATTATCCCATTGCCGACAAGGAGATGCTCAGTGTCATCAGAGCACTAGAAGATTGGTGCCATTACCTTGAGGGTATGAGGCACACATTTGAGATTTGGAACGACCATGCCAACCTGCAATAGTTCATAAAGAACCAGAATCTCTCAAGATGACAAGCCCACTGGGCACAGTATTTCTCAAGGTTCAATTTCAAATGGGTTCACAAGGCAGGAGCCATTATGGGCAAAGCTGATGCACTCTCACATCGTGAAGACCATGCTATTGGTATTGACACATACAATCAAGGAGTTACAGTAATACCACCAGAACAAATTCAAAAGATAGTCATAGTATCTTCTGACAGAGAACAGATCAGGGATATGATCACTAAGATCATAGGAAAGCAGCCAGAAAGCATTATACAAGAATGGTGTACACAATGGAATGTCATTGAGTAAGACAGATTGCTAAAGAGAGAGGGCACACTTTTTGTACCAGCAGACGAAGAACTACAGATGGAAATCATGTGCCTATACCATGACATTCCCAATATAGGACATGTAGGATACGACAAGATGCTGGATCTTATCCGACGACAGTATTTCTGGCCGGATATGACCAAGAATGTGAAAGAGTATGTCCAATGATGTGATTGTTGTGCCAGATTCAAAGGAAACAATCAACAATCACCCAAGAAGTTATTACCATTGGAGATCCCCTTAGGTCCATAGGTGGATGTTACTGCAGATTTCATCACAGATTTACCCCTATCACAAGGGTATGACATCATATTGGTTGTCATCAACAGGTTTTTGAAGGAAGTTGTCTTTATTCCATGCCACAAGACTGTGACAGCACTACAAACAGCCATACTCCATCTCGCAAACATTTGGGTACATCATGAAATTCCTTAGAGCATAATATCTGATCATGGCCCACAATTTGCTGTTACAAATGCTACTTTTTCACCATCTTATCTTATCTTTTTCGGATCATATAATATGACCATGTGACATTATCAGCTCATCATATCATCGCTAAGTCTCTACTTTCCATTTCCTTGTTGACTAATTACGGTTACACCATCATTCTTCAAACCCAACGGCATCAGCTAGACTTGTCATTATGGACAGTCATTAGCCGCTCCCCTCGGCCCTATGCTGCCACACTATTCCAATTTCCTTCAAGTTGTGGTCGGCTATTATTGTTATCATCCAATCATACCCTCTCTACTTGAGTCATAATGAGTCAGAGATAAGAAGGCTATGCATACCAGCGCACGGCTAAGCTCCAAGGCTATGCTCCACTGCCTCCTCACTGCCTAAGGATCTTATCTGGCTACTCCTCATCACCTCCAGAACTCTGCCTTACTTGATTCACACCTTTGGCTATGCAGGGCACTGCAAGGCTATGTGCAGACCTGTGCACACAGCCCAGATAAGGAATCACATGCTACGATAGTTACCATATTTAGTTACGATCAGTACAAACATGTACAAATAGATACTGGGTATATAAACCCCAAGTGAACAGCTAGAATCCCCAATCAAGTTCTCTTGGTTTTTCCCCTTGAGCACTTCACTCAGTCCACCTACCGTTACACCTTAGCGCTTGCGGGCTGGTCAACACTTCTTTTCTCTTCTGTTCAACAGTCACAATCTAAGCCTACTATGCCCCTCCAGGCTAGTAGTCAAGGGTTGTTTCATTTGCATCCCATGTCATGATGGATCTATGCAAATGATTGGAAATCAAACCCAAACTGTCCACTGCACACCACCCTCAGACAGATGGGCAGACTGAGCATGTAAACAGGGATTTGCAACAGTATCTTCAACTATTCACTGCAGAATGATAGGATCAATAGGTGAACTGGCTGCCCATTGTGCAGTTCTCTCACAACAATCAAATTCATTCTGCAACAAAGAAATCCCCATTTGCATTAAACCAAAGTTACATGCCATGCATGGAAACTGAGTCTGGATTCTCCAAAGCACCTGCTGCAGATAAATTTGCAGACAGAATGAAACTCGCACTTTAGGAGGTACAAGAAAATCTAGAAAAAGCACAAAAACACATGTTGGAGCAGGCAGACAAACATAGGTCAGAAGTGCCACAGTACTCAGTGGGCTCCAAGGTCTGGCTTGCCACCAATAACTTATGCCTTCCGCAAGCATCCAAGAAGTTAACAAAGAGATGGCTCAGTTCCTATAAAGTGACAGCGGTTCTCAACAACGCAGTAATGCTACAGTTACCTAAGTCAATGAGAATTCATCCCACACTCAACATCACATGAGTTAAGCCTTACAAGGAATGGCTACTGGGTCAAACAGTTACAACACCAGGATCCATTCATGTCACTGAAGACCGTGATGAGGAATATAAAGTGGACTATATCATGGACTCACAATTTAAATACAACAAGATGGAGTACTTGATATATTGGAAGGGTTACGATAACAATGAATGTACTTGGGAACCTTTATCCAATCTCATGTGAGCCAAGGACGTTATCACGGACTTTCACAAGGCAAATCCTTCTGCACTCAAATGGTTATGCATGGCACAAAGCAAATTTGACTCATTTTTCTCCCCATATGCCAATTTCACAATGCAATCAGCACCCTTTGATCATTTGGAAGTCGATCCTTAGAAAGGGAGTAGTGTTACAAACACTATTTTTTTCGCCCTCATATCTTATCTTCTCACATCATGTGATCTTATCAATGAAGCATCTCAACGCTAAGTCCTCATCTTTTAATTCTCTTGTTGACTAATTATGATTATATCTTCATTCTTCAAACCTGATGGCATCAGCTAGACTTATCATCATAAACAGTCACCAGTCGCTCCCCTTGGCCATGTGCTGTCACACTATTCAAAGTCTTTCTAAAGTCGTGGTCGGCTATTCTTGCTATCTTCCAATCATATCCTTTCCACTCGAGTTATAGTGAGTTAGAGATAAGGAGGTTATGCTTATCAGTGCATGGCTAAGCTCCGAGGCTATACTCCATTGCCTTATCACTGCCTATGGATCTTGTCCAGTTACACCTCATCGCCTTCGGAACTTCACCTCACCTAATCCACGCCTTTGGCTATGCAAGGCACTGTCTGGCTATGCTCATACCTGTACACACAGCCTAGATAAGGAATCACATGGAACTCTACTTACCATATATAGTTAGCATCAGTACAAACATGTACAGACAGTAGAATAGTATATAAGGCCCAAGAGCCAACCAGAGAACCTCAGTCAAGTTCTCTTGGTTTTTCCCCTCAAGCACTCCACTTAGCCCCTTTACTATTATACCTTAGCGCTTGTAGACTGAGTGGCATCTCTTTTATCTTTGTCTCTAGTAAAGTAGTCTAAGGCTATTATGCTTTCCAAGCTAGTAGTTAAGGGTTGTTTCATTGTTTCATGACTCAGCTGCTTTGGCTTCACACTCAAGCGAGAAACTGAAAGCTTTGTTCTTGTAGCTTGTTTTGAGTTTGAATGACTATTGGCACGGTATCACCCAAGTGAACAGGAACACAAAGATGCTTGTATAGAAAATCTGTAGAAAAACACTCATACAAAAAGGTACTTTTTCTACGAAGCTAAGTATTCTTTTGATCTAAGGTAGGGCTGACTGACATCTGGTCTGGCTCAGGTCTCGTTCCTTTTGTAAACCTTGCATTATTTATGATGACATTCTCTCCTGACTACTCCCACTAGCTCTGGAGGGGGAGGTGTGGCAAGGGCAAGGGGAGATGTGACAAAATGCCAGTCGCACAAGGACTCTTCATCCTTGTACTTGGGGTCTCTTAAGAAGATGCAGGGGGGAGGGATCTCTTCCTCCTTCTTTACTTCTTCTGTGTCCTCTGTCTCTTCTCTCTTTATAATTCCTTCCCAGTATTTCTCTAGGAGCTGATTCTTGGTGATGTAGAAAGGTACTAGTGGGTCAAAGAAATTTTTTTCTCATGCTTCCGGACTAATGGGAATGAGGTCGTCTACTGAAGGGGAGGGGGAGTGGGGAGCTAATAGCCTCCTTGCCGAGGCTTCCCAATGCTCTTCTTCTTAAGCTTGCTTGAGCTTGTTGAACAGTCCCTCTAGGAACTCCTGGGCTTCTGCCCTGTAATCTGCATAGATAAGGTCTGAGGACACTTAGTCCCTTACATGTGAGAACGAGAACTTTAGAGATAAAGCAATTTTTCCTACTTGTCACTGCTTTGCATAGTTAGCTTGATTGGCTGGTATCATATATGCACTGATACTCTCTAGGAGTTTTTCGTGTTGGATGGCATAGCTGAGGACCATTGTCTGGGGCAAAAAGTAGTCAAGTTTTAATGAAACAACCCTTAAACACTAGTCTAGAGGGGCATAGTGGTCTCAAGCTACTTTACTAGGAGAGCAATGAAAGAGATGCCAAACAGTCTGCAAGCATTAAAGCATAGCGGTAGTAAGGCTGAGTGAAGTACTCAAGGGGAAAAACCAAGAGAACTTGACTGGAGTTCTCTGGCTGGCTCTTGGGCCTT